>JARHVA010005571.1:600000-905000 GCA_037957365.1 Torreya grandis | reverse complement strand
TAATTCAATTTATTCAAATTGATTTATTATTTTAAACATAAAATTTATGAATTTTATTAACTTTTAATAAATTTTAATTAACTTTACTAAAAGGTGGTTATCACTTAAAGTATTGTTGAACCTTAATGAAAAGTTTAAAATGAATTGAAGGACATAATTTATAGGGAGAAATCATGATATATTTGTTCAATATTTCATATTCTGATTCTCTTCCATCTTAAGTCTCTAAGACAATGTCATAATTACAAGATGATGAAATAAGACATCATTTGAAGATGAAGTGCCTCTCTTAGTATAGTTAGGTATATCTAGGTTGATTATTAATTTATAAATTTATTATATGAAAATTTCCAATATTCTTAACCTTTTGATTACTATAGAATAATATCGTCATATATGTAGAATAAAATCTATATTTTGCATGAAACTAAATAATACTTCATATATTGTATGATAAATTGTTGAGTTTTTATTAATCTAAGATATCTTCTTCTTAGATATTTTATAATTAATTATGAAATATTTTATGATTTATCAATAAAAAATTATTATTAAATGACTTAAATTAAAACTTGTATAGTCTTATGCTTGGTTTCTTAGTCAAATTTTATACTATTTATTTAATTAGTTTTCAATGTGTTACATACATACATACATACATACATACATACATATATAAGTTTTTATATATTTAAGTAATATTTATTTTACATATAGGTCTTTATTTGATCTTAAATTTATAATTTAGTCTAATTTTACTTTATTAGCACAATTTAGTCTGATGGAACAATTTGAAGAGCAAGCTCTAAACTCTTTTCCATTGAAGCCCAAATGGTGGAAGAGGTATGTTGATGATACTAATTTATGTTGGCAACATAGAAAGGAGAGCTTATAAAATTTCCACTCTTACCTCAATAGCTTAATCCTTAGCATCAAATTTAAAAAATATATTGAGATTGATGGTAGTCTACCTTTCTTAGACATATTTCTTTCCTATAAAAATGATGGCACTTTGGCAAGAAAGGTTTATAGAAAAAGAACTCATACTAATCTTTATCTTCATGCCTCTTCACATCACCACCCAACACAAAAAGTAGGGGTTATTAAAACTTTAGCCATTAGATCTTTTTAAAATGTGATAATGATAGTATCAACCAAGAAATTGAACACTTGAGACATGTTTTTAAAATGAATGGCTATTCAAATAAGCAAATAACTAGAGATATTAAGCAAGCCAAAGAGAGAATTGATAAACTGGGCACTATTAAACCTCAAGAAGGACCTAAAACTTGTCTACCTTATGTGGAAGGTATTTATAACAAGTATCTAAAATTCTCAAATGTCACAACATCAATTCTACCTTTATTCCTATTAGAAAATTAAGGTCAACCCTCAATTTTGTTAAGGATACTCATGATCATAACCTTCATAGTGGGGTCTACATGGTGGAATGCTTGTGTGGAATCCCATACATTATGTAAACTAGTAGATCTGTTAAAACTAGAATCATGGAGCATGTTGCAAATATTTGACTTGAAAGAAAAGAAAAATATACTATTGTAGAGCATTCCTACAAGACTAAGCATGCCATTAACAATGACCAAGCTAAGGTTTTAGCTATTGAGAACCATTTTAATAAATGAAAACTAAGAGAGACCATAGAAATCTATAATCATGCTAGTAATCTTAATAGAGATGGTGGTCTAGATCTAAATAATGTTTGGAAGCCTCTTTTGGATATGTTATTGCATAGATCTCCTTGTTCTAGTTTCTTAAGTTAACTTATTTAATATTTATATAGTCTAATTTAATATATTTAAAAAAAAAAATTAATAACTCCTTTTTTTACACACTTTTAGAATAAGAAATGATTTTATTAATATTTAATAGATATAAATAAATTATAAAATAAATCATAAAATAAGTAAATTATAAATATAAGAATTAAACTAAAATAGAAAAAAATTCCAATTCAAATTACAATATATTTATTCAATTTTTATAATCTACATAATCTAATTCTAATTTGAAATTAAAATTAAAAAACCATTAAACTTTATTGACTCTTGTTTTTATACATAATGAAAGTTCAAAATGTTCATTTTAGTATCTAACTCATTAATAAATATAAAAGAATTATAAATAGAAGAATTGAGATTAAATTAAAAATAAACAAAGTAAAAAATTTATTAAAACTATAAATCCTATCGTTAGTTATTAAATGTAATAGAAATTTTCCTTTTTCTAAACCAATGACAATAATGAATTAATTTCCTTTTTAATTTTGGAAACTTGTCTTTTGTGTGTAATGGTTAGTTTTTTTATTTATAGGTTTATTTTAAGAGTATATTATGTTGTTCTCACATACAATAAATTATATCCTGATGAAGGATCATGGAAGTGATCCAAAATGTAGAGAAAAGGAAAAATTCACATAGTTTTCCAAAAAACTATATAATTTTGATAACTAAATATGTTGTAAATTAGTCAAATTACATATTTTCAAGTGTCTAATACAAACATGAGTGTCTAAAAAAAATCTTTATTATTTATTATACCCTATAGTAATAATAAATGACAACATACATAAGTTTTGAATTGAATCACTGTTTATTGTAATTCCATGAATAATCAAGGATGTCAATTGAAAAAATAATTTATAAATATTGGATCATTATTAGTGTCATAGTTTGGAATCTTGTATCCATATAATGTGATGTATGGATATTTATTTTGTGAAATTACAACCATACATATAATATTTTATAATATATGCTCATTGTAAATTTTTGGTTTATGTGTAGGTATTGTCATGAGAACATTGTCTTGCTTCGGGGCATCATTTTTTGAAAGTGGATTATTAAATATTTTCAACCACTAGTTTGATGTAATTTTTTTTTTTTTAATTTATTATTATTTAATTTCACTTGAATAAAACTATTTTAAATTAGATATTATATCTTATGTCTCAATTTATAACGTCAATTGATAGTATGTCCCGACTCCCAATATATATTGACATCATACTTTCTAGGTGTTCAGGTTGAAATATACCTAACTCATGGAGGGTAGGTAAATATAACATTTTACATTAAATAAATATTTTAATAACTTGATGAAGAGTCTCATGTAATATTTTAAATATCTTATGATCTTGAAAAGGTGGAATAAATATTTTATTAGTTGGTTGTGAAACCCTGTTAACATTTTTATTCTCATTATTAGCTTGAAAATTAGGTGTGGTATCAACCTTAGGTTTGATTTTTAATTTACCTCTATATTTATATGTATTATAGGTAGATTAATTATAATCATATTTAATCATTTTGGCTTCTATATGTTTTATGTCACTATTGTGAACCATATGTAAAAGGTCATCATAACATTGGTACATGTTAAACATGATTTTTCTTTGAGTAGTTGAAGAAAAATATTGAATAAAGGATTTTTTAACTTTCATATGTATTTTTTGATAAAAATTTGTAAAAATAAGATTTAATATAAGTAGATACTCATTAAAATTATCATTAAGTCCTTGTTTAAGTTATTAAAATTGAGAAAATGTGACATTTGTCTTAGTATTGATATAAATTGAGACATCAAGATATCAACAAAATCATTTATATTACACATGCATAAACCCAATATAAGGAAAAATACTTAAGACTTATAGGAAATAACTTGCTCATAAAAATATCACCATGTGCAAAAAAAATCATGAATAAATGAGGGATTTCAGAGGATAAACCTTTCCACTTTATATTTAGAATTTAGGCACTATAAAATAGTAAGAAAAAGGGTGGGAGAAGATCTCATGAGCCAACTAATTGTGTAAAGTATCTTTAGAAGTGACCACATGGATATTTATATGAGATCCATAGGATTTTTTTAATTTTTTTGTCAAATATATTATAGAGATTGTTATTCAAATACATCCATAGATGTGCTAACACATGTATGTGTCAAATCATGATATGTTTTAATGGGAATGGATGCTCTAAATTTCTAACTAGTATCTAAACCAAATAGTAAAGTGTTATGATCAAGTTGAGATGGTATAGTAAAAATATGTGGTATGAAATAAGCATTAGTATATTTAGGAATATAAACATTAAACTAAGGAGGAGTAAAACTAGGTGGATGATTAAAATTGTTAGTATGAGCAGTAGGATTACAAGTCTCACCTCCTGATGTATAACCAAATCTTATTATAATAAGTTTATAAATAATAATTGAAAACATTCTTAGGTGAGAAGTGACCACATGGGTAGTTATTTGAGATCCTTGTTTTTTTTTTTCTTGCATATATTGGAAATATAATTGAAAAAATACATCCATAGAGATATTATCATGTGCATGTGGTAAATAATTATTATTTTTATGAATATACACTCTAGTTGTATAAAGAGGACCCCAAAAAAATAGTAAAGGACTATGAGTACATTTAGATGATCCAATAATAGTAAAAGATATGAAATAAGAATTAAGTTACATAGGAATATGGATATTAACTTGAGGAGGAGTAACACTAAGTGGAGGAAAATAAATATTAGTATGAGCACTAGTATAATAAGCCTCGCCACTTGATGATCCTATAGTTTGTAGATTAGAAACATTCAAAATTTAATTAAAAACATTACTAGGTGTAGATTTATTAGCTGATTTATTTATTTTTTTATTCACTAAAAAAATATATCATATCACAAATTTCCTTAGAGACCATCAAAGGATAAGTTTGGAATTTATTTTTAGTCATAGTATCAAAATTTAGGATGCAATCATCATTGGAAGTATTGATATTATAAGCGATGGATGTTTTTATAATAGGTAAAAGAGGGGTTTTGAATGGGCCCAAAATTTTTTACATATTTAAATATATAGAAGGGACATTAAGATAAAAATATTTGAGACAAGAATAAATATATACAAGAGATAATCCCAACTAGGAAAATATTGTCGATAAATACTAAATTTACAACCCATAGATAAAAAATGATAAAAACATACAAAACTATTGAAGACTAAAGTTACTAAGAATATTTTTTACCTCCCATTATTATTTTAACAACTTTATATTTTATTATATAATTTCTTTGTTATTATCCTTGATCTCCTTAGATTTACCTTTGATTTGAAGTTTATCACTTTTTCTAATTTTTGTTTTTGAGTGTTCCTCTTATTTTCATGTTATTCCATCCTTAAGTATCATTATATTTTCCACACAATTATTAATGATGGTTATAATTAATTGGAGAAAATTTTTTAGTCCTTATTTTAGCAAATTATAAATAGTATTGATCTAGTTCACATTATTATTATGTTTTTCCATATTGTTCTTGAACACACTAACCCTTCTAGTTGTTGATTACATCTATTTACCGAAGGGGATCCTCTAATGAGAATGAGTAGGATAAACATTCACATACAACTATATTTATTCTATTATAATCTTAAATATCTCATTATTACCATGTACCCTTTCCTTATATAGTGGTGGAGATGGGACTCCTTCAAAAATGAAATTGTAATATACTTTCATTGAGGTCTTCTTTCTCCTTCTGAGCAAGACCCTTAGTAAGTTCTTCCCCCATCCTATTTTGGGAAGTCATAAAATTTTCATTCAAGATATCATTTGTGCATTATTAGGAATAAATTATTGACATGTCAAATAGGAAGGAATTCTTAAGGTCTTAAAAGTTAGATATGTCAACAACAAGGATTTTTAATTTGGGTTTATTTAACAATGAGTCATTCTTTCCCAAAGAATTAACTTTATATTTATATTTTAATTTATGTGGAATAAAAATATTAATCAATTTTGAATTACTATATTCTCCCATTATACATTTAGGTGGATAAGAATAGATTATTGAATCTTCAACATTTTTTACAAGAGATCATAGGAGAAGGGGTTTTAGATTTAGAAAATTGAAAAAAAATAAGAGCTTGGTTATTTTGGATTTCAGTTGTCCCTAATTGAATGTTAGAAACATATATTTATAGATAAAAAAAGAAATAATGGAATGCTAGAAAAAATCTTATTGATAAAATTAACATAGTGCAATGGTAAGAAATGACTCAGCTATATCTTTCTTAAGTAGTCACACTCCTCATAATATGGATCAAGACCTTATTATATGGAGATGTAAGGGATTCATGCATGTAATCACCTTAGAAAGAAGTGAGTTTTAGTTTTTCATTAATTATTGTTTTCACATCTTATTTAGCCCTTGATTTGTTTACTTTGGGCCCTTTGTGGACATCCTAATGACCTAAGCAATGATTTCCTTTGAAATATTTCATGAAATTCATTTAATTATGACCCTTATTAACTTAAAAAAATTATATATATATATATATATATATATAATGGGATAAAAACTTTTGACTCTATTCATAAAATTTTTAAGACCCCTAATTTAGAATATGCCTAATTGTAAGGTTCCACCAAATTGATTCACAAGATTCTAGGTCGAATCTCACTCTATCTCCACCTATTTAGAAGCTTACCATTTTTTTATCCACCTTATTAATTTCCTTCTCAATACCCTTAAGGGATGGGACAATATTTAATCCTCTATCATTTACTAATCTTGATTACACCTATGTTTTCATTTATTTCTTCAAAAATCCTTGAATCCACCCAATAAGTGGTATTTATCTTATTTTGGAATAGTCTAAGGTTTCTTTCTTACCATAGGCCCAAAAAAAACATGAAAGATATATATTTTTAAATTTTACTCAATTATCTACTTCAAAAAGGGATAATCCCATTGATTGATGAGCTCAAAAAGGAATGAAGGTAGAATACAATAGACTTAGTATTTATACAATATCCTGAATAATATTTTTGATGTGGAGGATCAATTAAATAAGAGATAACTAATTCAATCAACATTTTTTTTCATAAAATTCATGTTTGGAATCACAAGACCTCTTTTTCCAAATTATTTTGTGTGGGGATTTTATTTTGAACAATAACCAAAAAAGAATATTTTAAAATTTTTGGATAAGGTACTTATATAAAATAAGTTCCCAAGAAAATGCATCAAAATATGAAATGATCGATAGGCTATAACCAATTTTGACACTATAATTTCCATCCATGGTAGTTTCCCATAATAACTCAATTTTTCTTACAAATTTGCTGATGTGATAAACTTTGATGGTATCATTAAAGGATATTAACTTGGTGATATGTTCTTGATTATGATATTTTTGAACAAGGGTTCTCTCTATTTTATTAGTTGGATTAGTTGGATTAACCTTAATAAATTCCAATTTTTTTTCCCTATATCTATCTTAAAGTTTATATTTATATGATCCCAATATTTGATAAAGCTTAAAGGAACATTGATAATACAAGTATAATTTTAAAATACCTCCTTTTTCCCTAATCCTACATTACAATTGATTCAATTCCATCAAAAAATCATACTATCAACAAGATTATTCAATAAAAAAGAGTCTTAAGGTAAGACTTACACTGATAATAATATCTCAACCTAATTATTATAAAATTACTTATAATCATCAAAATTTTCATTCTAAATATTAGAAACATTAAAACTAGTCATATTATATTCTTCATCATGACGAATATAATAGTAATTTTAAGCAATAACATAGATAGTGTAGTATTTTCACTATCATTTATGATTTTTAAAATCAAATAAGCAAGATTAAAAAGTAAAAAAGATGAATTAATTCACTAATATCACCAACTAATATAGCATGTCACCTATAGGAATTGTATATCTATATCTCTAATTATCATAAAATATAAACATTAAAATAGGAAATAATTTAGGGATAATGATAAAGTAATGACGAACACATCAAATTATGAAAAATAAATTTGAGAGGTGGAAAATATTACCCTAAAAGGATGAATAAAGTGATAATGTAATTTTAGTGGGTTGATTGGTTCAAAATATGAGTGATTCACCAACATATAATAAGGGTATTTCAAAATTTGATAGTGTATGTAATTATAAATTAATCATGTCTATAAATCAATCTTAACTTGAAGAAGATAGATCATATCATACACTTCTTATTGGGGACACATTTGTTAAGTAGGAACATGACCAATATGGAGATCCACTAGACCCGATTAGGGGATCTCTTACCATAATATACTAAGCTAGGGAGGGTTCTAAAGCCTCCAATCAAACATAATCATGCAATAACCCTAAGGGAGTCATGTGTTTTTATATCTCACTAAACTAATAATGAGTAAATAAAATCTAATCTAGTGCTCACCAAAGCTTGTGGCACAAAGTGGGTGTTATAAATAATAAAAGTAAACATGCATAAGAGACATATACTCACATTAATGTATATATAATCCTTATGCATGGAAGTGAAGTAAAAATGCATATCTATCTACTCTTACAAAGGATGAATACTTACCTTTGAATATGAACCCATTAAGCCTCAATCTCTCCCTTGGCCAAGGTGCTTCACAAGAGGTTGTTATGGTATGTAAGGATGACAAGGATAAATCAACTCTAGGTTACACAACCTATCAATACATCTAAAATACTTCTCTATAAGATAATATCCATATCTCTAAAGAAAGTATGAAACCCTAAGCTTACTCCTCAAGTAGAATGGTAGATAATAAAATGCACAATAACTCTTACTTCTTATTCTCTTCTCTCAATAATGGAAAAAATAACTTGTATATATAGGCAAATCTAACCTTAAACCCTTAAAAAATATTTTGTTAACAAGGTCAACTCAGTCAACCTAGTATTATTTAACCGATGCTAAAAATTAAATGCGTCAATGCTATGGATTGATGATAAAATAATATAGGGTCGACCCTGCTCACATAGTTTAAAAATTGATGAAAGGAGATTTAGGCTAGGAAAAGGTAAATGAAAGTGATAAATGACTAGAAGAGGGTGCAATAAAGAAGAACAAGCTTAAGGATAAGGTTTTTAGGAGATAAGTGTGTAGATAATAAGTGACAAAAGAGAAAACGATCTTGTGAAGCACCAATGGTCTACCCACCCCTTTCCCAGTGTACCCTTAGGATATGCAGTCAAAGATATTGAGACTTAATGGGTTATTTCAAGATATAAAGTGTCATTAATTGATAAAATTTTGAAAATATTATGTTTATACATATACCCCACTAAAATCTCATCACATGTCATGTGAGTGTAACATGGGATGGTGCTTCAGGAATAGAACATGATAACACATAACATTGATGCTAAATAAGATGCACCAAGTAGCAAATACGATAAATGAAAGGATAAAATTAACAAACACATACATTTACTTACCTTATTTTTGTTGATAAAGAAGGAGACTACAATAAAAATTAAGGCATCCAAATGTGAAGAACATTAGGCAAACCTATAGAAGTTAATGCAAAAAATAGCTAAAAATCAAAAAATTGGAATATAGGAATATAGTAGTGTAAAATATTATATGTCTTCATGGTTCCATAACATTTTAAGATTCAAAAAATGGATTAGTAAGAATAGAGATATGGGTAAAATAATGAATTAGAGTAATAACTAAGTAGAAATAACTAGGTCGACCTAGTCTACCTAGTCAGCTAAAATTTTGCTAAATCCACACTACCTACCTATTAGGTATGTGCTGACTTAATGTTTTTTTTTAGACTACTAACTTAGTACATGACTGCTTACCTAGTAGAAAAATCCACTTTTCCAACTTAGTACATGACTACTAACCTAGTATAAAAATCCACTCTACTGACTTAGTACTAAGAGGCAAAAAATTAAAGGGTTAACTCAATTTATTAAGTCAACCTAGTCTAAATAAGGAAATTTTGGTCAACCTAGTGTTTGTTAAGGCAAGGTTAAAATATTGAAGGCAAATGAATGACAAAATGATGTAAAATGAATGATAAATTATTATAGAGCACAATAAATCATGTTAGAAATCATGTAAAACATAAATGGAAAAAAAGAATGTAGAACATACTAAGTCACATTAGGAATCATGTAAAACATGAATGACAAATGAAATATAGAACATAATAAATAATGTTAGGAAGTATGTAAAACATAAATGGCAAAAATAGAATATCAATGCAAGAAAACTCTAACAAAGATATGTAAGTGACAAGTAACCCCATGTAAGATAAGTATGTCGAATCAAACATAAATACAAACATGAATGGTTGAAAATGAGATGTAATTCAAGATGAAATAGAAGTATGTCAATGAAGGTGAAGAAGGAATGAATAAATGATAATGAAATGTAATTTAATATGTAATATAAAAATGAAGAATTCATACATAAAGAGAAACATGAAAGAATGCCAAATGTCATATATAAGATAAGTGAAGTCTACAAATATCAAACAAGAACATGATGGAGAAAAGGAAATCAAAAATATCTAAAAGATGAAAACTCAAACTTAATGCTTATTCTAATATGCAATGTAAGAAAACACAACCACCTAATGACATGACTTGGTATGATAATGAGATGGTGTGGTAAGAAAATGGTGTAAGGGTTTTTTTGAGGAAGGCCTAGTCCTATCCATAGTCTTATGATAAAACTCACAAACTATAAACCAAGAGGATTAATAAGGTAAATGTGATCAAGTATGTGATCAGATAAAATTAATATCCAATAATGGTAATATAAGGAAAATATGATGTAAATAAGGAATGTGAGGCACCACATGGGTGATGTGAACATCCTTAGCAAGAATGAGACAAACTAGGCAAGTGAGAAAGGCTAAGAACTATCAACACTAAGGACTTAGAACATTTTGACTAATGAACATAAAGCTTAGGATATTAAATGAAGTATATAGATCATCTTATGAAAAATATATGCATGAAAATTAAAATGGACCTACCTTCCCACAATGTGTTCCTTGTTCCTCAAGACCCCTTAGAGCCATCAGTCTACTGCGAAGATTGGGTACTTGTATGAGAAAATAGGTATCACTAAAAAAAATTATTCTCCTTTTCTAATCTACTGGCCTACTACACCCTAATGGATTTTGACTTTATCATGAGGCCAAATATGGAGTTTAATATTTGATTATAAAAAAGATATGTGCTTAGAATCATGTCTTTTAGTGTGATTTTAACTTTTAAGATTTGTATGTTACCTTTTGGATCATTACCTTTTGTTTGTATTTTATGATTTGGCTTTTAACTTTCTTGATAGATTTTTTCTATTCCTCCTCCATACATATTTGGAAAAACAAACATGGGTGTTAAATATGACAAACACAAGATAACTTACACTTGGTCACTAGAGAAAAGGACCTAAAGACTCCTAAACTTGCCTACAAGTAAGTGTGCAATCTCAAAATTGAATAATGTGAGCCTCAAATGAAATGAGATAAGATAAATATGGGGATCATAAGAGATCCATATATATAATAAGTGATATAATGATGAATATGCTCATAGTTGATTGCAAGGAGGAAAAATTGTGCTATGAAAGGGATGGAACTATGATATGATAGTCATGTCACTAGAGAAGCCATACTAACCTACATTGGATCTAGTACAAGCACTAATGAAAGTATTAGGCATCCCAAGAAGTGGTTTAAAGATGTTTTAATGTGGTAATTTATAAGGAAGGTTGGGTCCTATCCATGGTCTTACACTACAACTCACAAGGTAAACACCAATGAGGTGAATACTAAATAATGGGAAAAATAATCATAAAGCTACTAAGGTAAAGAATGACATAAAAATATAAAAGTGAAAGAGATATATAAGGACAAAAACAAAAACAAATGTCAAATGTAATGTGTAAGAAAACCAAATAACATATCGGAAAATAATGACGGTAGTAAAGTGGAACTAAAAGAATTAAAATTATCAAAAACAAATAAATATGAGAAAAAATAATGATTAAGATCTATGCTAACATATATATCAAACATGAACATGTGAAATACAAGTCTATAAGTCTCAGAAGGTTTCTTGAAGTTGGATTTGGTTGTTATTATGCATTGTATAATAAGAGTAGGCATATTAATATGCCCCAAAGGGTAAGTGGATGTAAGGATGGGCATCACAAGATGCCCCAAATTCTAAAGGGACATGTGGATGGGCATCTCAAGATGCCGTAACATGTGAGTTGGAGGGAGGTAACATTGAACAATTAAAATGATTTACATTGGGTTGGTAGGTGCATTTAGAGATAGGTAAATATGTTGGGTTGTTATATTTTAGGGATGTTGAATGTGACATGTGATTTTTAGGAGAGGTATGAAGAGGTAAAGGAAGAACATGTATGATATGCTTTGGATTAGGAATTTGAACTAGGTGCTCTTTTGGTTTATGTGACTTAAGAGGTTTAGATTCAATGGATGTAACAATATGTTTAAAATTGTTTATGCTAGCTATACTTTCTTTATTAGTGTAGGAAGAAGGATCCACTATGGTTTGAATAAAATTAGTGGATGAGGTATAGGTATGGGATAATTATTAATGTTCATTAGGTAGTTGATGTTAATGTGATTATGGTTCTTGAGATTGAATTTGAAAAGCTTGAAGATAGTCTTGATAACATTGTTTTATAAAAGTATCAAGATTGAAATGTGGACCAAGTAAGGAAGAAAGAGGAAATCAATGAAGATCATAACAAGACTCTTGAAAATGACCTATAGTAGCATGCCACGAATAAAATTTATCAAGATTGTACCATTTTGGATGAGGTTTAGAAGGATCAAAGCTCATGCATTTAGAGGGTGGCAATTTCTTTTTAAGTTGATCCAAACTGAAGGGAGGGAGGGTGGGTTGGGTTAAAATTGGTTGAATTAGATGCTCTATTTTGAGGTTAGGGAGGCTTGGATGAATCAATGTTATGAGAAAATTATTGAAAAGGTTATTTAATATTTATTTAACATGTTTCAAATTGAGTCATAAGAAATTCTTACCTTTTTTCTTGGTATAAGACTTTTTCTAAAGTTTTAGGTGAAAAGATTCAAACTTTGTATTGAAAGGGAGATTTAAGAGCAGTAAAAAATAGTTTTAAAAGAGTATCATCATTCATGTTATGGTCCACTTTATGAGAGAGAGATTTCCATTATTTTATGAAAGTATAAATAGATTCATTTGAAAGTTGTTTGGCATTGATGAAATAACTAAGGTAATTTTTAGGAAGGTCATCATGTTGGAACTCTTTCACTAGAGAATTGAATAAATCCTCTAGTTGTGAGATGAAATGTATATGAATTTGGTTACACCATTAAAGTGCATCACTAACAAAGGTTTTAGCTAAGATCTTAGTGGTAGAAAAGGTTTTAGTTTGGACCCATTCCTTATAGAGATTACTAAAAGACTTAAGAAAGATAATAGGGTCCTTAGTCCTATTATATGTGATCTTTGTAGAAATGTTTCCAATATCTATGGATTTAATGAATAGGGCTAAAGGTTCATTTTGAAGATGTTGAAGCATTTTGTTATTCATTGGAGGTTGAGGGATGATATTCCCATTGGCATCTCTAAGGCAAAGAGGGACAAAATTTTGATTTGGTTGAGACATGATGACTTGAAGTGGTTGACTTGTCATGTTTAGTAAATGTTGTTGCATGTTCATAATTTGAGAATGATTAGTGGTTTGCATAATGTTCATTTCTTATATGACTTGTGCAATAAGTTGAGTTGTATCAATAGGTGGGTTAGTGTTTGTAGAAGGGGTATTAGTGTTGTTAGGAGGAGGATTATTTATAGGTGGAGGATTCTAAATAATAGTGTTAGGTGTATTAAGTGTGGTAAAAGAAGAAATAAGCTTGGTAAATCCACCATTATTGGTAGGAGTGTAAATAGTATTATCATCAAGGTTTTTGAATAATTGGGAATCATTTAGATTATCAATTTCAGTGGTTTCAACCATGTTACTTTGGGAAGTTATAAAGATTGGTGATATTTCTATGGGTGTAACAATAGGATTGTGAACATTGGTTGTAAGAGGTGGAACATAATGTGAACTTCCAATATTTGATGTAGATGGGCTGATGAGTTTATGACTTCTAGGTTTATAAGGTGTAATATTGGTATAAGGTATATGTGTGTCATGGTTTGGGATTTGTATAATATTATTATTTGGATCTATTATATAGTATGGGATAGATTGATATTGAGAAGATTTAGAATCATGTGATGAAGAGTTGCATCATATAGAGTTGTCTTCTATGGTGGACAAGTGGGGTAGGAAAGAATAACCCATGTACATTTAGAATGGTTTGAGACTATCAAGAAAGAATTTGATAACAGGCTTCAAGATTCCAATTAGGAGTGGATATCAAAAAGTTAGGAGGAAAAATAAGGACAAAATTAGCCAAAAAGAGGGACAGTGCTAAATGATAGTAAGTCAACATAGTTGACCTAGTATGTTAGGGAGACAGTTCAGAAAGATACTAAGTCAACATAGTCAACTTAGTATGTTAAGGAGATAGCTCAGAAAGATACTAAGTTGACACAGATGCTAAGGAGATAGTTCAAAAAGATATTAAGTCAACATAATTGACTTAGTATGCTAAGGAGATAGTTCAAAACGATATTAAGTTGACACAGTTGACTTAGTATGCTAAGGAGATAGGTAAATTAGTCTATAAGTGAATATGTTGATAGAGATGATAGTGTTCTAAAAATTGGAAAATTTTTGTAATGTACTTTAAATCAAGAACTAAAAATAATACACAAGCAATTGGATCAATCAGGTTGATCTAATTGAGGCACATAACACAAAACGTTGCACCAATGGTGGATAATGTAAGTTTTTACAATCAATATATAATTGGGCAAAGATCAAGAAATTAACTTAGAAATTAAAAGTTAATAAGTGATCATATTGAATGTTTTTAGATTATTATAATATGATTTAGGTGTGATGGGAAGTTGGCTATAAACAAAGAAGTAGAAATCAATCTAAGGATAGTTTCAGGATGTTTGGGTTGAAAGGGATCTATATTGGTAATGGTATCAGCTTGGTATTGGGGACTACCCCCTTACTTCACACACCATAGTGATAAGTATGTTGGGTGTTTATCCAAAATATACCATTAATCATGTGTTTATACTTGGCCAAAAAACCAAGTTAGTTTCTCCCTTGGTGATGAAATTTAAGTAGGTAGGCCTTGGGTAGACAATTGTTAAAATATATTTTAAGATTTATGATTTGGTAATGTGTGCATAAAAGATAAAATAGTGAAACTAAATGGTATATTGAAAAACAACCTAATTATATTATGTGATCTATTCTAAGCATGAAAGCAATAAGAAGTGAAAGTGTGAGCCAATTACTAGCATATAAGTGTTAATTCCAACTTTGAAACATAGTACAGTGTCAATTTAGATGATAGTGTATGCAAAGAATACTAGAACAGAGTCGATAGTGTCTCTTTTTTTCTATTAAAGCAAGGGTCTAAAAAATAACTATGTCGAGTGTCAACCTAGTTTTCTAGACAAAATATAGAATATAAATCTACATCGATAGAATCGACCTAGTTAACTGTACAGGGGTAGTTTTAAAGACTATAAACTATGAAAGATAAAACTTTAACAAATTATATAAATGATAAATAAGGATAGAAAGTAACCTTAGTGGGTTGGAGGATGTAGAGGAAAATGCAATTATTGTTGAAGTACCTTGATTTATACTTGAAAATTCTACCAACTATATCAACTAGGTCAACCTAGCTTTATAGTTCCTTTTTTGTTGAAAATTTGAAAAATGTACTACATTGATGGGTTTGATCTAGTATGTTTTTTAGAAGTTTATAAATGTATAGGGTTGACCTAGTAGGCTGATCTAGATGTCTAAAAGTATATAGGGTCAACTAAGTCAACCTAGTAGGTTGATCTAGATGTCTACAGGTGTACAAGGTTGATTAGGTTGACCTAGTAGCCTGTACCTAATGAAAAACCTACAAAAACATAATAGAGTCATACTAATGTGATTATGTGTTAAAATTATGCATATAAGTTAGAATTGTGTCAACAATATCGACCCAATATCGCAAATATATAAAAATAAAATGATAAAATAATGAAAATTTTGCAATAAAATCTATAAGGGTTAGATTCACATCAAGTTCACTAGAATGTATGTAATCAAAAATTCATCATGTCTATAAATCAATCCTAACTCAAAGAAGATAAATCATACCATACACTTCTACTTGGGGACACATTTGTTAAGAGGGAACATGACAAATATGGGCATATGCTAGACCCAATTAGGGGATCTCTTACCATAATACACTATGATAGGGAGGGTTCCAAAGCCTCAAATCAATCACAAGTATGAAATAACCCTAAGGTAATCCTATATTTTGATATCTCACTAAACTAATAACAAGTAAATCAAGTCTAATCTAGTGCTCATTAAAGCTTGTGGCACAAAGTGGGGGCTAGAAACAATAAATGTAAATATGAATAAGAGACATATACTCATGTCAATGTATATGGAATCATAATGCATGGAAGAGAAAAATAAATGCATATCTTTCTACTCTTACGAAGGAGAAATAAAGTTAGGAATACTTACCTTTGAAGATGAACCTACTGAGCCTCAATCTCTCTATTGGCCAAGGTGCTTTGTAAGATGTTACTATGGTAGGTAAGGATGATAAGGATAAATCAGCTCTAGGCTCCACAACTATCAATGCATTCAAAATACTTCTCTACAAGATAAGATCTGTATCTCCAAAGAAAGTATGAAACCCTAAGCTTGTTCCTTAAGTAGAATGGTAGATAAGCAAATGAGAAATAACTCTTAATTCTTCTTCTCTTCTCTTAATAATGGTAAAATGAACTTGTATTTATAGGAAACTCTAACCCTAAACCCTTGAAAAAATTGGTTGATAGGTTTGACTTAGTTGACTTAGTATTATTTAACCCATGTTGAAAATTAACTACATCAACACTGTGGATTGATGATAAAACAATATAGGTTCAACCCAACTGACATAGTTTAAAAACTATTGAAAGGGGATTTAGGCTAGGAAAAGGTAAATAAAAGTGGAAAATGATTGGAGGAGGGTTCAATAGAGAAGAACAAGCTTAGGGATAAAGTTTTTTTAGAGATAAGTGTGTAGATAAAAAGCAAAAAAAGGGAAAATAATCTTACAAAGCACTAATGGTCTACCCACCCCTTTTTCAGTGTACCCCTTAGGGTGTGCACTCAAATAGATTGAGACTCGATGGGGTCTTACAAGATACAAAATGTCATTAATTGATAAAATTTTGAAAATATTATATGTATACAAATAGAAACTAACATATATTTATATGCTTTAAATTCTAAGATCTAAAACATTATATCAGAATGGAAGAATTAGCTAGATGAAGCAATCTATACCTAGAAGGTTGATTGGTTCAAAGAATGGAAAGGGTTTGCCAAAATATTTTAGAAAAAATCTGGTTATGGTTGATTACATTATGTAAAACATGATAAAACTAAGGCATAGTATAAATATAAGATAGTACCTTAAAATAAATTAATCAAATATGATATAGTTCTTACAATTTTTAATAGAAATATAATTGAACAAAGAATGAGGAATAATAATAGAAATCAAGAGGTGAGTGATTGAATCTAACACACTTGGTCACTATAAATATATTCTAATACTAAAAATATATTCTAAAACTAACATTAAATACTTCATATGATTTTGACTAAAATTTGGACAAGGGACAGAAGCAGTGGATTGGTGATTATGACCTAGGATAGATAGGTCATTAATTTTAATTTGCTATTGTCAATTCTTGCCTACTATTATGATCCTAACCTATATAAGTTTTTTTTAAAGATATGAAAGTTATATGTATTCTTTTTGAAGGATATATTAACAAATACTTGGCTTCATTTCCTAAAAATTGTAGGCATAATTTTATTAAATTATTGTTTTTAGTTGTAACCCCAGTTCACCACAATGTTATATGAATGTAATAATGTGAAATGTTATTGGTCTAGGTCTCCCTCTTGAAGGTTTTAGATACATATATTTTATGCTCATAATAAAGTATCAATGTAGTTATAGTGCTTTTTAGTGTTCCCAAACCAAATTGATATAAATGACTTCAACTACTTTACCTATATAATCAAATGCAAACATGTGCTTTTCTATAAAGTTCCATTGATACAAATATAAATGCACAAGATGTGAAGTGGTGTTTTCTGATTTATGATTAATGTACAAAATCCTTAAATAAATGTGAACACCCCTTGATAATATTTGATAGACATGCATGATAAACTTAGTTTGTAATAGATCAATATGATTTAAAGATTCAAATATATGAAATGGATTAAGGTACTATTGATGTTAGAATTTGTAAGGTTTAATTAATTAACAATTTTACCAATCATAAAAGTTAAATGGAAAAACAAAATTTAATCATAAGGACCTACTCAACTAAAAGGTTAGTACTTGTGTGTGTTGAAGGATAGTTTATGTTAAGTTTGAGGTTTTTAAGATAAGTTATGACTTGAGGATATATTGAAAATAAATCAATTATCTAATAAAACTAAATTAAATCAATCACAATAGATTCTAAGTTCTATATTTCATTTATAAACTCAAATATTATAGAACTTATAATTAGGAATATATAATTAACCCTATTTGACAAACTACATATATGGAAGATGAAGATTATTAGGGTGTTAAAATGACAATTCTAAATATTTATAATATTTTGGTCAAATTAATTACTCATGTTTTTTAATTTAAATCATTCATCTTGCTTTTAATATTTGACCATTAAAATAAAACATAAAATATTATTAAACTAAAACAATAAAAATTTTTAAAAAAAGAATGAAAGGTAAAACAACATTATAAGGATCTAGGATGATTATCGTATAATGGAAAAATTATATGAATGAAAATAGATAACTAAAATTAGGAAAAGGAACAAAATAAAATGCTACTAAAAACTATCTAAATAAGTAAAGAAATAAAGAAAATATTACCAAAAAAATGAAAAGAAAATAAATAAATTAAAACTAATGAATAAATAGAATAATAAAGTAATATTTTTTTTAGACTCAAGTATTATACTAAAAAGGGAAGATATTTTAGTTCAAAATTCAAATATTTAATTCATAACTATTTAAAAATAACATTGAGATGAGAAATATATTATAAACTCATAATATTAGTTGCAAATAGCTTACTATAAAACTAATATGTATGGAATGTTCATTAGTTTCAGGTAAAGAAGAAATATAATTCAATGTATATGATTGGTGAATTTTATGCATTCATCAAAAAGTATTTAAATTTTAACCTTTTTTAAAAAAACCAATTTATCAATGTATATATTTAACTGTATCACCTAGGAAACTTCACTATCAAACAATAAGTTATTTAGTACTCTCATAATCACATACCTAAGCTTAGTTATTTTTCACATAATAATATTTAAGTATAAAACATTAAAAAGAGATCTTGTACATATATGACTTCCTCCAAATCATATTCTTTAAATTATCTATAAATCCTTCAATAAATATTAGTTACATTTTAAGTTGTAACTCATATTTTAGGTAATAAATTTAACTTTAAAAAGTTAATTATAACTTTAGTTTAAGTTAACTAAATGTTATAACAATCATATTTTATAATAATAACTTTATAAATGAACTTAATAAAATAATCTAATAAATTATTTTTAGTAAGATTAATAACTTAAATATTAACAAGAGAGGGTCCATACACATTATTTAATGCTTAATTAATCACTAAACTTAACTACTATGAAATTAACTAATACAAAAGGTTAAATCTATGTAATTAAATATTTTCAATGTTTAAAATTAATTATAAATGTTGTTTTGAAATTATATTTGCCAAATTGATTACAACTCAAACTTCACTATAATTCATAAGAACTTCATTTTCTATTATATATAAACATCAAATTAAAATTTTACCTAAACAATATCTTTAATTACATTACATCATTTAAAAATAAAAGATATTGATTTATAAAATCAACTAAAAGAACACCAAAATATAAATTAATAATATTAAAAAGTAATGAAAAGTATAAATCCATACCATAACAAAGTACTTATAAAAAATTATGAATGTAATCATATATCATAGTAAAGTAGTAGAATTAAAATTTCAATATGAAAATATATGAAATTCATAACAAAAAAGACAAATAAAAAAATACAATTAACCAAACACATATAATTATCATCTACCTAATATGACAAGTTAATTATCATCTACCCAATATGACAAGGTTGATTCACTTCAAGGACACCTATATCTATAATTTACTTCATATTTTTCATTGGATTAATAGGCATATTAATATGAGTTAATAATCCTAACTTGTCATCTATTTCTAGTTTGATCTTATTTAATATGTGTTACCACATGTAGGATAGAATGACCACTAGCACATTCATAACTAGAGAAAGAAATATTATTAGGTACAACAATAAAATTAAAGGATTAAAAATGTATCATTTCATTATATTTTGGTAATCTATTATCATGTATAATATTTTAATTAGAGATAAGAGGCATATAATTAAAATAAATAAATGGTGAAGCATGTCCAAATGTATAATATCAATAGTTTCCTCTTTGAGGGGCTCACCAAACATGAGTACCATGAAGCATAAAAGTGTTTTAAGGCATAATATTCAAAACATTTGAGAACATGGGGTCACTAGAATTAAAATTCAAGGAAACCTAGGTGTTGTGGCTATAACCTTATGTAGACATGTTAATTTTCCTTTATTCCATAAAGAGTCAAACTCAATATGCACCATGTATAGGTAGTGTAATATTTTGGTCATCTCCTTCTCAAACATTATTTGTATCAAAAATAAATAAACC
Source organism: Torreya grandis (assembly GCA_037957365.1). NCBI lineage: Eukaryota > Viridiplantae > Streptophyta > Pinopsida > Cupressales > Taxaceae > Torreya > Torreya grandis. Next base: position 884,161 of record JARHVA010005571.1, on the reverse strand, counting down.
CTAACTCTTACCTAATATTTACCTTAATAAATAAAAAATTACAAAACACCATCAACTTATAATAATTGACAAAATACTTCAATGAATGATTAATAGACTACAATGAAAATTGATATGCAAAACCATATTTGTTCTACTAAACACTAAATACAATAAAAACTTAGGTAAATAACATTATTATTTTTTTCAAATTGAAACATTAATTTAAACAAAAAAATTGGGTGTAAACCCATCTTTTTATATGCAATTTAAAAAAACTTATTATTGTTATCAAATTTTGAGAAGACTTTTTGAAAATACTGTGATAAATCCTAATATTAATATTTAAAATATTAAAAATCAAAATTCATGAATATATAAAATATGAAATAAAGCATCAAACTAATATTATATTTTTAATGATGTAGAATATCCACAACTATAAATACATTTCTAAGCCAACAAAAAAACTTTTTTTCTTAAAACTATTCACCAAACATATAACTATATATGGACCTAGATTTAATTAGTGGCACTTTACACTAGTATATAGTGTTCAAGAACTAAAAGGACCTTCACATTTTATTATTATTTAAAAATAATAAATTATAATAGTATTATATAACTTAAAAAAATATTATATCATGCAATTAAAATAATGAATCAATGAAGTTCTTATACTTCAAATATACAATGTATTCATATGACCCAAAATAAAGACTTATACTTTTTTAATACAACATTAGGGTTTCGAAGATGCTAAGTATTTTAATTAAAATAAAAATAACTCTTAGCATTTGAGCCTAAAAATCATTACATTTTATATCTATGTTAAAGTAGCAGAATCATAATTCTATTATAATATAAAGTAAAAAAATAGTTTCCTTACATTAAAACCATAAATACTCTATCAAAGAAATAATCTCAAAAAATATTACTTTTTTATTTATGAATATAAAATAGTTTAAAGTATAAAATATATCATTATTTATTTTTAAAACTAAACAACTCGAAATTATTCATTGTGACCTTGAAAGTTTAAAAATAAAATCATTTCTTTTCATCAAACTTGTCATCTTACCATCTAACTAATTGCAACCAAGAGTTTTTAATTCACAAAGAATGCAAATCATATGTCCTTACTTTTTAATCAAAACTAAAAACTTCTCAAAATGAAACAAACTGATTTATTACTAGGAAACTTAAAAGCATTTCTCATTGTCCTAGAAAATAATATATGATACATTAATTTTACAATCATAAAATAGAAATGAAATTTGTGACCTCAAAAAATAGTAAAGGTATTTTATTCAAACTATTAAAAACAAATAATATCATTTTTCACTTAAAATTTTACGTGCTTACCATAAGATCTCCTCCAGATCAAAATATTTTATTTTTAAAACACATTAAGAACCCCAAATACTCATATAAATATATGCAACATGGAAATAAAACTCATACAACCATATAAATGGTTTTTAAAATGTTTTGTTTTCAAATGAAATAATATTTTAAAAAATTATTTTAAAATTTTAAAAAAGAGAAATAAAAACCTTGCAACTTAAAAATATTATCTCTCATGCAAGACTATCAAATAAGCATAGTTAACTTTATGATACAAATCGATTATTAGAGATCATCAAAGATTAACAAGATTATCTTTACATGTAAGGACAAATAATGAATTATAAAAAAAATTCATTCATCTTTGTTTAAATTTGAAACCAATATTTATTCACCACTTTGTAGCAAAATTATGAAAAATTACAAAAAAAAATATCTTATTCTAGCAAAATCTTATTTAGCAACCTAGAAACACAGGATAAGGATTCAAAAGGAATAATTAATATTATTCACAAATGAAAAACCTTGATATTTCATCTAGTTCAAAATAAATATCATAACTTAATTATCTATAACAACTCAAGAAACTTTAAAAGAATAATAAAGAACCTACAAACCATCGATATTATAGTTAAAAATTGAAAATATAATTTGAAAACTAAAGTGAATTACTATATGCAAGATTTAAACTAAAATAATATCACATTATTCATGAATCTTATGAAAAGTCAAAAGTAATTATTGTTTCAATAAATATTTATGTTCATTCTTTTCTCTATCTTTAAACATGGTAAAAAAACTCTTGCTTGTCAAACAAAAAATTCTCACCTAGAGCTTAAATTCCGTAGAAACAAATCAATAAAGCTTGACTATACTTTTTGCCTTCTTAAATTATCTAAAATTAAATTTAACTATAAATAAAGTCACAAACCAACTTGCCAAGGTCAAGACACATTAAATATAGGCATGTTATGTGTCTTTCTCATTCTTAAAATTAAGCGTCAAATTTTTAAAATGTATATTAAAAAAATTAATAGCTTTACAAAATCAAATTTAACTTGTCTAGATTTAAAACCATTCAAAATTATAAAAAATAAAAAAATAGCCAACATTAAAACATTCTATATTAAATATTGTATTTTAATTTATTCAAATAAATTATAAAAATGGATGTGGACATGATGTTAGGGTTATACTAACATGAACCCAATTTAAAAGTGATTTTGAGTTATTATTAGTAATGGGATAAAGTTCTTACAAACATTTTCACACTTTAAAAATTATATTTATACCATGATCTAGGTGAATTTTTGAAACTAAATATGCCATGAATTAAATTCCACAATGTTATATTTGGAGAGAATTATAATAATACAATTAAATTCAACAAGCAATAATCAAAACATATTATTTGAAGCTAAATTGGCATTTACTTATTTATTATTATGAAAATTATAATAGTTGATGTTTAAAAAAAATATATTTCAATACAATATTTCTTGATGTATTATGAATTAAAAATGAGAATACATACAATTTTATTAAACTACTATTCATATTTTCATTTATGCTCATTACTATTTATAATATTACTGTGATTATTTAAATTTGATCCAAAAAACTCTAATTTAAAAATGTTTTAAAATAAAGTATGATCTAATTTGGATGATTAAAACCTATGTACTAACTTTTTATTACATGAAAATATTCTCAAATTAGAATACAACCATGTACCAATTCATTATTCAAGTCAAAACACTATGAATATTGGATTTTAACTTCATATGATTGAATCAACTATTTAATTACAATATAAATCAATCAAATATAAAATATGACAAATAATAAAAAATCATTAGATCATAACAATTGAAATTAGATGTATAAATTTCCCCTATCACATATGAAGAAATTTTTAACATATAAAATAGAGTGTGATAAAGAAAATTTTTCAAAATTTAATGTTTTTTTAGGGTGTATACAATTTTGTGATAATGTTAGTGACCTTTTTTGAAATTTTTAATATGAGGTTGGGTTACAATCACAAATATTTCATATATTTTTTCGTATGAATTAAAATCCATGTAAAAAAAATCCCAAGTCTCTAACCAATAACAAATTAATGATTTTCGCATGATAGGAATGTAATCTTCAAATCACATGACAAAAAGAAATGTAAATGAATACAATGGAATTTCATGATAGATAGATGATTTTCCATCATATTATCACATAAACTATAAATATAGATTAATATTAAAATTATATGAATATCCATTATCTAGTATTTATCAATCAAATATTAAAATAAGGTAAATTATTTAAGTAAATGATTAAATGAGTAAAAATTAAAATTTCATGCATTAATTCCTTTTGAATATTTCTAAACAAAATAAACTATACATTAATTGATGAAGATTAAAATTAACACAACAAGAAACACAAAATAAAAGGAAAATAAGAAATGAAACTATAAGAAAGTGACATAAGAAATCCAAAATTGAGAAATAAAAATGAGATTAATCATAATAATTTTTAAAACTATGTCTATTGATTGTATGACATAGCCAATTTTCCTCAAAATATTGTAAGTGAAAAGCATTGATCCCTAGTATAGTAGATATTTTAGAGTAAGAGCATGGCATTTAGAGATAATTTTATAGACAGTTACCCTAATGCATACGTGTTATAGATATTACATGTATGTGTTATAGACATTAAATGTGTGTATTACTAAAGCTTAAGCTTAGGATCTGTTATCAAAATTGAGTTGTACCCTTCATAAAGGTATTCAAGTTTCCTCACCCAATTGACATAATGGGATCACTTCTAGGTTTTAGGTGACCTATAATGGAATTAAACCTACACAAAGGGATGGTTCCCTTAATGAATCACCTTGATCTTCACCTAAACTACTTATTGACAATGAAAAGAGAGATAAATTCCTATGATTCTATGACTAACTATGGGGTGACGCACCAAAATTGAATAGCTCAACTTGTTTGGACACATAGAATGAACTCAAATAATACTCACACATACACAACACACAATTCACCAATGAATCTTGGGTATAATTTTTTTGTAGAAAATATTTAGCTTATAACAATACCTATAAGGATTACCACTAGTCTTAGGAAGCTCAAATGACATTCATCAAAACCATGAATTGGATAATCTCTCAAAAGCACAAACTACAACCTACACAAGATCAATTTTTAATTATAAAGGTGCAAAAAATTGGTCATAAATTAGGGATAGGATATAATTATCACAAGTTTGTTGATGATGGAAAATGTGGTGTCAATGAATCAATCCTTTCATCTACCATGAAGGTCAAGGTGGACTTGTACCAGTCTAATCATGTAGTTATAAATATTCAATAATGATCCTAAAGATGTGAGGGTTTTCTTATAAGTTTTGAGCAATAATCAATAAGTTATCATATGTAACATATTTTATTATAACAATAAAAAATCCACTTTATCCAATCATGAATTAGTTTTGACAAGAATTTGTAATCTTTTCTACCTGATAGAAAAACCTATGAATTAGATAATCTCTTGAAGAATAGAAACTTTATTCATATATATATATATATATATATATATATATATATATATATATATATATATATATATCTTGCTTCTTGTTGCAGTATTTCCCAAGTTAACCTCAAAAGACAAACCAAAAATATAAAGAAACAGATTTGAGATAAAATAAATATTCAATCAAGTAAAGATCAAACCAATCAAACTCAAGAAACACAACTAATGAATAAACTAAAGAAAAGAAACATAGAACAACTAAGCTAAGAAAAGGATGAAAACTATCTAAAAACAAATATGTCTAAACTAAGAAACAACGTAAAATAAGAAAAAGACCAAGGACTAAAGGTCAAACAAACTAAAGTAAGACTAAACCAACTATTTCAACTAATAAATAAATAACAAAACTAATTCTAAAATAGAACTTAAGACAAAAAACTAAAATCTAAAAGAACTCAGAATCTAATTTATGACTAACAACCAATAAGAACTATAACAAAAATTATGAGAAAGTCTAAAAAAAATATTGATCTATTAAACTATTTGATCTAAGAAAGATAATAAAGTATTAATCTAAAAAACTAACTAAATAACTAAATCAAAAATTAAATAATAAGTTAAACTAAGAGATGAAAATAGAAAATAATTTAAGAAAATATGAAAGATGAAACTATATTAAAATTAGAGTCAATATAAAGTACAATAAAGTGTGTGATTCTCAAAGGAGAGTCATCTTAGTAGAAAAGAGAGATTTTATTGAGAAAAAGCAACATATTTCTTTACAATAAATTGAGTGAAAACTTTATAATAAAAATAGATTAATGAAATGTCCCAAAATAGTGAAGTGTTTATTATTATTCAAGTTGAATACTTAGAATATGTTTACAAGACTACAAATAATAATCATCAAAAGATGTTAAACTTGGCAATATTCAGATAATCTATCATAAATGATAATGAAAAAATGGAAATACCTATGTTGCTTAAGCAATTACTCAACCTTCAAATAAAGTACCATTGGGTCCATCTACAAAAGTTATACTATATTAGAGAAGTTGCATGGAAAGAAGAGAGATGAATGATTGACTTCAAAAAATATATAACTCCTCAATACTTTTTGTTATTATATCTCCAAATGAGACCTTGATCTCCTTTTATGCTTCAAACTTAGTTGAAAAATAAGTTATAACTAACTTTTGTTATTTATTATTTTATGTTAACTAATTAACTTCAAAATTCAATTAATTAAAAATCATAATTAGCTAAGAAAATATTCAAGACTTTAAAAGTCTTAATTGATCGAGTTTTTAAATATAGACCGGGTACTAATCTTAATAGGTGGGTACCCTCATCAAATAATAATATAATAGAATACATATTTTAACTAGATAAATCAAGGATTAATAATATTTCATTTATAGTATACCATAATGCATGTCAAAAATAAGTTAAGCATATATATTTATATTAAAAGTAAGTTTGTTATATCTCCAAAATATTATCATAAAAAACTATCAAAATATGAAAATAAAGTATCTAACTGAAAGTGAAAAAGTTCTTCCATGAAAGAGTTCAACTAAAAACAAATTTTATCCCCTAGAGGTCAAATAATCATCTAAGTTTGAAAGTACTTCAATCATATGCTTATCTTGTGCATTAAGATACACATTATATTCTATCTCTATAGCAAGAAACTACACCGACCTTGTCCTAGAGTCACTTATGCTATCATCAACTTCCAATTTGATCCTTTTCAACATTCTAACTTTCATAAAAGTTTCAAGTTTAGATTAACTTTCTATTTACTTTTATATAATTCTTTTCTCTATAGTGTGAAGGGGAGTTTCCATTATCTTTCTCCTATCAGCATAACCACATATTCCCAAATTCAACTTTTCAGATCCCAAGATAGGCTCACTATGGGATGAAGTTAGACCTAAAATTTTACCTTTCATAATAGGCTCTTGATGATAAGATGAAGGTTCATCTAAAGGAATGTCTAGGTTCATATAGTTTTTGGCATGAACTATCTCTATGTTAAGTTAGGTGGCTTGATTGGCAAGATTAAGTTCAATATTTGGTTACACTCTTTTAGGAGATTGAATTAGAAAGTGCTAAAGGTTATTCTCCAAATGGTCAATTCTATCCTTGAATTTATGACCATAAAAACCCTTGTTTCCTCTATGGCCTCTATTAGATAGATTAAAAGGCAAATTATTAAGCACATTCTAGAATTTGGGATCTAGGGCATCGAAATGTATAGGCATCCTAGTTCTTCTATTGAATCTGGGACCAAATCATCTTGCATGGAGACCACCTCTAAGAGAGCTTCTATTAGGATTAGGCTGATTTACATTACTACCAAAATTATTTGCCCAACCCCTGTCATCATCACTCCTAACTAACTCAGGTTGATCCCACCCAGATATTTTGAAATAATTTGAAATATATTGAAATTTTATGATTGAGAATCAATAAAAGTTCAAAAAGAAACAAGACTGAATGTCTAATTTACCACCACCTCTCAACAAACTGAATTGAATAATATCACCACTAAAAATACTATAACTTCAAATAATTTCCATTTGAATCTTTAAATAATATCATAATTTCACTTCAAAACATCTGAATAAAATTCCAACTGTAAACCAAGTATATGTCAAAACTTAAAAGTATTAATCTGATCCATCAATAAATGATTGTACCTTTAAAATTGATTTGAGTGGTCAAAATTTGTAATAACTTCATTTTATTTCACCAAATCCTAATGAATTTTCTAACTTCATTGAATCAACTAAAAGATAAATTATTCAAGAAATGAGGATGTAAATTTTTTGATATTATTTCCCAATAAAATCATCAAATAATATCTTAAACCATCTTATTTATTCCAATATAGTCCTCATATAAATTTCAACTAAGAAGTATCTAGTTTATTATGGAATTATAATTTCAATATCCAAATTTAAATTGAAACCTATGAATTTAATTCTAAGATGCAAACTTAACAAAAACTTCATATCCTATTCAATATTTTTTTAGGGTCAATACATATGACTGAAACTAATAGATGGGGTTTGAGAACATAGACCATCCATTTATATATTGCAATTTTTGATATATTTCAAAAAAATAGTCAACTACATCTTCTATATAAAACTAATTCATATCTCTCCAAAAAATAGAAGATTTCTCTTAAGAAACAAAGTTTGGGTTATTGAACACAAACAAGCTTCAAAAACTCAATATCTTTTAAATCCCTTTGAGATAATCGCAATAATCAATATCAATATCCTAGAATATGAACATATTCCTGATATATCTCAATTTCATCAATGTATGCAAATTTTCCTTAAAACTTGAACTGATATGCATGCATGTCAACCTACCAAAAAATCCATGTATATAAATGAATAGAATTATTCATGAAACTAAGATTTTAACAAAACCCTTTAAATCTATTTTATAAACTATCAAATATTCATATCAAATCATGCATGAATATCTTATAGGTAGAATTTATTTTTTTAAATTTCAAAGAAACTTGACAAATCAATATCAAATATTCTGATACTTCTCAATTTTTATAATATAGATGTATCATAATCATTCAAATATTCCAAGTATACATAGAGACAAAAATAATTTATAACCCTGAGATTTGACCAAACCCATTAACTAGACATTTATAAATATATAATGATAGAACCCCAAAATATGTTCTGTAAGAGTGAAGGATAAGAAAAATGAAAACTCAAGCATTTAAAAAAAATGTGTCCCTAATTTTTTTTATGCAATAACTTTTAAATAAACCTTTAAAAGAAACAAACCCTAAAAAACACCAATAATATGTATTAAATTTTATACTCTTTATATTTCAAAAATTATGCTTTGAACCAAACAACTTTCTATTCTTTCACAGACCCAAAATATATCAAAACCATAAACTATTCATCACCCATATTCATGCATGAAAGTGTTTTCAAGTATGAAATTCATTTATTCTCTCAAGCATCCATGTAAATAATAAACCATTAAACCTTTTTAACTTTAAAGTTCATGTAGACCTCTTAGAGAATAATCTTATCCATCTCATATTTCATCATAAAAACTATTAAAAATTAACTCAAAGCTTCCATAAATGCCCATGCAGACTAAAGTTATTTCTTTTCATGAAAATAAGGAGTGATTTTGAAAAGTTTATTCAAAATAACTATAAATAAGTTCAAATTTTCCTCTAAGATGAATGAAATATACCTAGTTATGCCTTTGAAACTTTCTTTCCCAATATCCTTGACAAAATCCTTCTCTGCAATCTTAAGAATCAAACTAGCCAGCGATTTATTTCCATGAGAAGCTTTACAAAAATGAACAAAAATCAATAAAATGAACACTTATATCTTCCAATCTACCACCATAACCAACTTAACGATGCACTCAAATCTCATTGGATCATGTTTACCAAGGATACATTTATTAGCTTTGCTAACCTTATTACTGACACTGACAAACTTAGATACTTTTAATTCTTTACACTAAATCATTTGCCAACTTTCATAATTCAAGGTAGGACCATTTAGCATTAAATTCATCTTACCACCAAATACTTGGCATATCCAAAATCTTCATGAATATAGCTTCAAATTAAAATTTTATGCCCAATTCACCATGCCATAATGTCCATCAGTCACCCATCATCTATCAACCTAGCATCTTACATCATATAGATTTGAATTTAAAATAAATCATGTGTATTCTGATAAGCCTTTGAATTATTTTTAAAATCTCAAGACAAGCAAACTAATCCTTTGAAAATTTATGTGAAGATTATCTTAAGTTTAAAGAATACCTTATACCATTGAAATTTAATCCATGAAATAAGTATAAGGTCAACAAACTGAGCCCTTTATTATATAAATCTCAATGCCTAATGAGACATAATAGAATTCTCTCCATGCATCAAGACTTATGTTTTTAATCATATATTTGAATAATTACTAAGATTTTTTAATCAATAATGACTTAGAATTAGGATGCCAAATAAGTCATTAGAATAAATGATATTTTAGAATAATGATCTTAAACCATGTACTTTGGTAACTAAGTCACAAAATCATTAGACAAAATAATACTTCAAGCTAGATAAAATAGAACTTAAATTCTTTGATAATATCATCAAAATAACTTGAACACATCAATGCTTTGAATGCCCATTATACCATGAGTAGTAAACAAGAATGAGCCTTGAATCTGATTCGTATCTTCATAATAGACTTTCAATAAAGAGATGTATTGATTTTTCAAATATAGTGCTTTCAAAATGAAAGAAATATCTATATATCATCATTATCTATTCTAAACCAATAATCACACCATCCATGAAAATCAAAGAATCATCATAAACCTGTTTAAATTATCAAAAATCAAAAGCTCATTACTAACTAAAATATTATCTTAAAACCTACTTTGACTACAAATCAAGATAATTGATCACATTCAAAATTATATATGTATATTTTATTCATTTATCCACCATGATTTTTGAAACCACTTAGAAATATAAATATGAATTCATCAACTAATCATTATCATTTCATAATAAAAAAATATGCATCTAAATATACATTAATTGATTGGATCCCTGACATAGTTTTAGATTTTATGATTGGGTCATTTCTATGGCAAAAAGTATTAATTTTAGAAAAATTTAAGGGGTGTGAAAAATAGGCATAACACTAGCAACCTTTCTAGTCAGTTTTGTGTAATGAAATTGAGTAGCAACAAATTTTCTATTGATAAAGACATAATCTTCTTGATAGTGTGATATAGGAAAATCATTTCTCAAGTAGCTAAGCGTGAACCCCTTTTAATAATGAATTTCATCAAGGGATGGATTGTTCAGTAAGTGTGGCATTAAAAAAGGAATAATACAATAGATAATTTTGAGTTGGATGCACAATCTAATATAAATTTCTTAAGTATAAAATTTAAAAATGAACACTTTAACAACCAAATACAACTCAACATATATTATTCATTTATTATAAAAATTGAATTTGTAAGAGTAACTTATAAAAATGAATGATGCTTATATTAAATGTGTAGCTTCCTTATACTCTTCATTTACAACCTTTCATTGATAATTTCAAAACCATATTACTACAAAGATAAAAAACAAACAAAAAAAGAAAAAAAAGAAAAAAAACAAAGCAAAAGAACAAACATAAAGGTAACTAATTATGGAATAATTTCAAATGATGGATGCTAACTGAGTAATGCAACCAATTTCCCTCAATATCTTTTAAATTAAAAGCATCATTTCCAAAAACTATAGCAATGTTTATAAGTTCCAAGTTATAATAAATCAAACTTGTGGTGTTTTCTAGGATCCTCGTGGGTTTTATCCCAATATAAGACTAAATCACCTACATTAAAATTTTTGTTACAAATATTTTTATCAAAAAACTTATTTAATTTTTGTTTAGATCTTTCTAATTTATGCAATTTTGTTGCTTTAGATTCATCAAGAACTACTACATCATATAAACTTTGTTTGATTAAATTTGTATCTTTAGCTATATATTATAAAGTAGTCCAAGCTAAAGAAATCTGAGGTTCTATTAGCAAGGTAGTTTCAAATCCATAAGCTAAAAAAAAGGTGAATAACTATTTTCTACCTTTAAAATAGTCTTATCAGCCCATAAATCTTCAAAAAAAATGAGATGCCAATTTCTTTTATTATCACAAACTAATTTTTTCATAATTGAAATTAGATTTTTATTTATGGACTCAGCTTGTCCATTATCTTGGGGATAATACTTAGATGAATGAATATAAATAATAGATTATTTTACAAATAATTCTAAAAATTCATTATAAATAAATGAAGGTCTATTATCTGAAATAATTTTGTAAGGGACTCCAAATGTAAAAAAATATGATTTTTTAAGAAAGAGATTACTTCACTTGTTACCGAACTCTTAAGTGCTTTGGCTTCAAGACAATTAGTGAAATAATTTATGGTTGTTAATATATATGTATGACTTAAAAATTAAGGTTGGTGAATATATGAAATAAATTCAATGCCCCATTTTGTAAAAGTTTTTTCAAGAATAACATGATTTAAAGGCATTGCTGGCAGTTTATCTCTTCTAGCAAACAATTGACAAAGCATACAAGAATGAACTAAATTATAAGCATCCTAAAATAGATTAGGATAATAATAACCCACTCTTTAAATGTTATAAGCATTTATTTTTAAAACATAATTTATACCATAATTTTCTTCATGATGGCCTCTAAGAACATTTTGTGTTTGATTATGTGTAAGACATCTCAACAAAACTCCATCTTTATTATGATAAAATAGAAATTTTCTAACAAATAGAAATTTAATGATTTTAATCTTAATTAAAAATTTTGATTTGTATCTAAGTTATTAATACAGGTCTAATTTTGAAAATAATAAACTAAGTCATGGTACCAATCATCTTTAGCCAAAAAATAGTCTCATTCATTCATTTCAAGACCAAACTTAAATTTTTTATAAAAATTGGCAATCTTCATGGTCTTTAAATGTGGTTTTACATTTAATTTTTCATCAACTAACAAAAATAAAATATTAATATCTGAAGAAGCATTTTTAGCTAAGTGTTTTACCAATTCATTACCTTTGATTATTTTGGAAGTTTCAAACTCAAGATCGAACTCTTGAATGCATAAAATCCATTTAGCAGGCCTTCTTTGAATGGTTGGTTATTTTAAAAGATAAAACAAAATAGGTACATTAGATCACATAAAAAAATTGTTTTCCATCAACAAATATCTAAATTTAATCAAAGAGGAAACTAATAAGAAAATGAATTTATCAATAAGGAGAAACCTAGTTTTTGTATCTTTTAAAACTTGACTCATGTATCTAATTTGTTTTTCTTCATTATTTTTAAATTCTTGAGTTATTAAAGCTCCTATAGTTTTTTAGTAGTATTAACATAGATAATGAATGCTTTTTTTAAATTAGGTTTAGTAAGAGTAAGAGCACTTGCAATGGCATCTTTAACACAATTAAAATCTAATTCAGCATTCTCATCCCAATTATATATTTTATCTTTATTAATAAACAAGTACAATGGATTAGACTTGTTAGTAAAATATGAAATGAATTTTATAACAAATTTTATCTTACCAAAGAAAGACCTTAAACTATATTAATCCTTGAGAGGAGGTAGTTATTTAATAGCTTTAACATGTTTGGAATCAATTAAAATACCATCTTTTGAAATAATGTGTCCTAACAACTTACTCTCGGTCACACCAAAAATTGATTTCTTTAGATTCAAAGAAATGCCAAATTTTTTACACCTTGTGAAAACTTCACAAAGATTATTTAAATGTTTCTTTCTCTTTTTAGAATAAATGGTGAGATCATATAAATAAACTTATATAATAATCCCAATCAAATAATCAAAAGCAACATGCATGGCTCTCTAAAAATTAGCTCCTACATTCATAAATCCAAAAGGCATTCTATTATAAGTGAAAGTACCTCTACGAGTAGTAAAAATAGTTTTATGTCTATCTTTAGGATTCACAAAAATATAATTATAGCTTAAAAAATCCATCCAATAAAGACATCTTTGATTCTACAATCTACTGTAATCTGATCTATGCTTGGTAGAGTAAAATTATCTTTAACACTAGCTTTATTTAGATCTCTACAATTGACACACAATCTAATATCACAATTTTTTTCTTAACTGAAACTAGATTAGTTACTCATTTAAAATATGTTATAGTAAAAATGACACCAGCATCAATCATCTTATCTAGCTATTTTTTAATCGTGTCTTCTAACAAAAAGTTAATTTTTCATATTTTATGCCTAACAAGTTTGATACCAGGCTTAATAGGTATATCTGTCTAATAATTTCAATATCATACCCTTTAAGATCCTTATATAACTAAGCAAAAACATCAATAAATTCTTTAAACAATTTAATGAATTTAACCTTCTCACTTTTAGTTACTTGAATTCCTAGATAGACATACTTTAGATCTTCTTAGGTGCCTAAATTAATAGGAATTGTTTCACCGATGATTCTCCTTGATGGTTCTTCTATTCTAGAGATTTTAGGTTGATCATTAAGTTTAAACATAGATTTTAAACTCACCAAATCAGCAAGCAATTTTTTTAGTACTTAATTGCAAATAATCTCCACAATTTAGCACATAATCATCATGATCAAAATAATTGTCTTTAATGAATGAATCTATATGTTCATCATAGCTAAAAATAGGTCAACTATCATTTAAATCATAAATTTTAGGATGAAAAGTTTTAGTTAAAAAAAAGCCTATAGTAGGTTTAGTCTCACTTAGAGTTGGATTGGAAGCATAAACAACAAGTTTATCAGCTCTAATATTGAATTCTCTAAGAATATACGTAATGTTAAAAGCCTCAAAATTCTCAAGTAATAACCAAACCTTTGAGTGTAATGGTGTAGATGAGTTTGATTAGTTTTATAAATTTTATGAACTTGTCTAACAACTAACTCTAAATCTTCAAAAACTTCCAAATATTTAATGTTCAGTTCTATGGCCTTTTCCAATCCCAAACATAACACTTCAAATTTTTATATATTATTAGTATTTAAAAAAAAATTGAAGGCATAACAAAAAAATTTACCTATAGGAGAAATCAGACAAATCTTAGAACCATTACCTTGTTGAGAGTAAGCTCCATCAAAGTAAAGTGACGATAATTTTTTTTTAAATTATTTTGATTTTTTGGTTCATCTAAATTCAACAATTCATAATTCCCAATTCCAGTTTCAATGTAAAAAATATTAGAATAAGAAGGTGACTCAATAGGTGTACCAGAAAAATCTTCTCTTTTTATGAAATTAATTTCATTGTTAATAGGAACTCATGTTATATCTTTCTCAATAAAATCTCTAGTTGATTTTGACTAATCTCTTTCTAATAAAATTACATAATTAGTAGGAATATCCAATACTTGGACATTAATCATGCATCTAATTCTTTCATCTTATGCAATTTTAATGACTATGTCATAGAACTTACCACAACTCTTAGCTTGTCTAGAATCAAAACCAATAAGCTTCCTATTATCTATTTCATAAGATATACCTAATTGATCCACAATAGATTTAGGCATAATATTCTTTAAGACACCTATATCTAAGATACAATTATGAATTATTTGGTTAGTAATCTTAATTGTAACATAAAAAAGAGGAATGTAATCATTAGAAGGGTCAAAATGTTGAGCATAAATATGTTCATTAATGTTTTCTTCTTGTAAGCCTACATCAGCTCTAAGATTTTTAACAACTTCATTAATCTTATCAAGCTACCTTGGAAGACTAGCTGCTTGTAATAGTGAAAATCCAACTTTGATAGTAGACAAATTATCAATTATGTTATAATTTTTAGCATTGGTTTATCTAAAAAATTTAGGCTTATAATGTTGATATTGACTATTATTATATCCAATTAAAAAAGGAATATTTTGAGTAGCATTATCATTTGAATTATTAACATCATTCTGAACTATTTTTTCTTTATCATCAAAAGAAGATTTATCATTTATTATTTTATTATTGTGAGAAGAGATATAATATTTATTTTTAGTATTCACAACATAAGCATAATCATTTTTTTATGGATCATCAAGAGTTTTTATATTATATACTAGATCTTCAAATATTTCATCTTTTTCATTAAGAAATTTCTTAAACTTTTGAATAACAAGACATGAATCTAGATCATGATCCAATTCACATACATGACAATAATATAAAATGTATATCTTTTTATATTATTTATTATTTATATTGGAGGAAGAAGGTTTATCATTTAACTATCTCTTAATAGTGACAACCTTATTACCTAGACTTTATATGGCTTTTAGAATTTTAGAATTATCTAAATTTAAGCCTGTGGAAGACTTTTATTTAAATCCAATGCATTTAAGATTATTTTCATATTCAATAAAAAATGTTATAGTTTTATTATATTCTATAATTTCTCTATCTTCTAGAGCCATTTTATATTTTAAAGGTAAAGTATTACAAAAATAAAGTCTAGATAACTTTTTAGAAGGTCTAAGATCACATGGGATCTTTTGGCATAATTTAGTGAACCTAGAAATGAAATGATAAATGGTCTCACCTAGATCAAGGGAAAAATTCACAAGGTCATTAACTAGATCAAAATATTCTTTAACTTTTCCAAAAGATAACTCTATTCAATCTTCAATATCTCTCTAAGTATCAATAACCTTGATAAGTAGACTAATAAATGCTTGGTAAACTTTTCCTTCAAGTGTTTGGGGAAAAACTCTTAAGAAATTTTTTTCACTTGTTATTCCAAAAATATCACAAACTAATCTAAAATCTTATAAATGATATTTCCAAGATTATTTGGAGTATCAAAAAACTTTGGTGTATTTAACCTTTTAAGAGAAGGTAACTTAATTAGGATGGCTTCCAACATTAATAAGGTTTACAAAAATCCATGGAGTTATAGCTATTTGATATTCTACTTAGACTTCTTCTTTATCTTCACCTTTAGTGAGATCATCTTGTCCCCTCTTATTTTAAAATCCATGAATTAAATCATGTATTCTCTATTCTACTTGAACTTTTGGTTGGCTTCCCATTAGAAATTTCAATAGATTCTACTTAAACAAATTGATTATTTTGAACCTGATGTTCTTGATTCAATTGTAAATTTTTAATAGTAGTTTAGAAGATAAAACAAAATCATCAAATAAAAAAGAATCAAAAATAAGTTCTAGGCCAAGGATTAGCAGTGAAAAATCTAGCTCTATCTTTCTAAATTTTTCTATTCTAATTTAGAATGTCTCATTGAATTTCATGTGTAATATTTGAATACCAATCAATTTAAACTTTTGTAATTTCTTCTTCTAAGTTTATGACCTGAATGATTTGATAAATATTTTTTAGGTGATTATACCATGCATAACATGTTAGATTGAAAGTAACATTTACTTGATCATCTTCAATATCAATCCTAGGTTGAATAATAGGAGGTTGTTGTCCTCTAAGTACCATGAGTATGAAGAAAACAAAAATTAAAACACAATAGATTTTTGAACAAATTTCTCCAATGGATTTACCAAATTTTTTGATAATGGAAAATGTACCATCAATGAATCGACCCTTTCACCTATCATGAAGGTCAAGGTGGAATTGCACTAGTTTAATCATGGGGTTATAAAAGTTTAATAATGCTCCTAAAAATATGAGGGTTTTTTTTATAAGTTATATGAAATAATAAATAAGTTATCAAATGTAACATATTTTATTATAAAAATCAAAAATCTATTTTATCCAATCATGAATCAGTTTTGATAAGAATTTGTAATCTATTCTATCTAACAGAGAAAAACTATGAATTAGATAATCTCTTGAAGAATAAAAACTTTATATATATATATATATATATATATATATATATATATATATATATATATATATATTCAAACAATATATTGCTTCTTGTTGTAGTATTTCTCAAGTTAACCTCAAAAGACAAACCATAAATATAAAGAAACAGATTTGAGTTAAGATAAATAGTCAATCAAGTAAAGATCAAACCCAACAAACTCAAGAAACACAATAAACAACTAACAAATAAACTAAATAAAATAAACATAAAACAACTAAGATAAGAAAAGGATATAAACTATCTAAAAATAACTAAGTCTAAACTAAAAAACAATGTAAAATAAGAAAAAACCCAAAGACTAAAGGTCAAACAAACTAAAATAAGACTAAAACCAACTATTTAAGAAAAAAATAATAAATAAATAAAAAATCTAATTCCAAAATAGAACTTAAGATAGAAAAATAAAATCTAAAATAACTTAGAGTCTAATCTATGACTAACAACCAATAAGAACTAACACCTGAAAGTCACACTCAACGAGTACCAAATCCACAGTCAAATACAGACTTTTTTCATGATGTAAAAGATGGAGGCCAGGTAGGAAACTACTTTGCAATAGGGGTAGTAGGAAAAGATGGTAGCAATGAACAATAAGAATGGGTTACCCCAAAGAAAAAGATCTGGAAAGGTAAAAAATATGTAGATGTTGGTACAGAGCCCAAACAAGGGAGGCCAACCCTAAGGGAAACAAGACAAAGAGAGATTGCCAGTGGAAAACAAAAAAACACTAGAGTCCCAACCCTCCAAAATCTCTAAATGAGAATATTATCATGGAATTTGAGGGGATTTAATAGTCCCTCAAAGCAGTTTGAGGTTAAAAACTACATTTTAGATAATAAACTAGATATTCTATTACTCCAAGAAGTCAAGATGAAAGAGGAGAATTTTGCAAAAATTGTTGACTATATATGGCCTAAGGCAGCTTTTTGTATTATTCCTGTTGAAGGGGCTTCAGGACGGATTGTCACTATGTGGAATAGTGATAAAATTCAAGGATCTCTTATGGCCCATAATAAGCACTTTTTGATTACCAAATTTTCCATGAATTCCTTGAACTGGACATTGGTAAATGTTTATGCACCAAATAATAGAGCTTTGAGACAAAAATTATGGATAGATCTGAGTAGCTACAAGAATAATCCTTAGAATTCTAAATGGATGTTAGTCAGAGATTTTAACACGCCTTTATACCCTTCTAAAAAATAGGGTGGAATTATTGATTACTCAGACAATATGTTCAACTTTGTTGAATTCATCAATGATTGGGGATTATTGGACATAGAGCTACAGAACCAAAATTTTACTTGGACCAATAAAAGAAGAGGAGATCAAATGATTTAGGTTAAATTATATAGATTTTTGATATCAAGCAACTAGAATGATTATCAGAATATGCAGGCACAGGCTCTACCTAGAAACATGTCTGACCACTACCCGATTATCCTCAATTAGAGAGATCAAGGACATCATGGACCTCCTCCATTCTGTTTTGAATCTATGTGGATTAAACACAAAGGTTTTAGACAAATGGTGGCTCAATGGTGGAACATTCCCATTCAAGGTACTCCCATGTTTAGAATAGTCAAGAAACTCCAACACATTAAACAAGAAGTTTATGGCTGAAATAGATACAGTTTTGGGCAGGTTTTCTAGTAGAAGAAAAATATAATAGGAAAACTCAAGGCTATTTAACAACTGATTGATCAAGGGGATGACTCTAAGGGAACCTTAGAAGAAGAGAATAATCTTTCTTTAGAATGGAAGAATCTGATGGGAAGGGAAGAGGTTTTTTGGAAACAAAAATCCTGTGTTTAATGGCTTAAAGAGGGTGATAGGAACACTGATTTTTTCATCTCTCAGCTATGAAACATAGAAAAGCCAACTCAATAACTAAGCTTGTCCTAGATAATGGAGACATTATTACTAAGGATAACAAAATAGGGGAGCAAGCCAAGGTGTTCTTTCAGAATCTGCTTACGAAAGAAAACAATAATGGTAGAATTGATAGATCTATGAGTCAATTCATTGATAAAATCCCCTGTTTGATAACAGAAGAAGACAATATAGAAATGTTAAAGCCTATATCTAATGAAAAATTACATGCTATTTTATTCTCCATGGGTGCTTTTAAAGCCTCGAGTCTTGATGGCTTTCCTCCTATATTTTTTTGAGGAATACTGGGAGATTATTGGAGCTGACCTCACGGCTGTAGTTCATGATTTTTTCAGATCTAGAAAACTTTTGAAACAATTCAATAATACCTTCATTGTACTTGTTCCTAAAAAATATCAACCTTTACACCTTGCTGATTTTAGACCCATTAGCTTATGCAACACTATGTATAAGATATGTATTAAACTGCTAGTTTTAAGAATTCAACCCTTGCTTGACAAAATTATTTCTCCTACTCAAAAAGGTTTCATCTTGGGCAGATAGATTCTTGATGCTATGATCACCACACATGAGCCTATCCACTCCATGGATAAGAGCAGAACCCTTTGGATGGCCCTCAAGCTTAATATATCCAAAGCTTATGATAGAGTCTCATGGACTTTTCTATTCCAAGTGATTAGAAAATTTGGGTTTAATGATAAATTATCTTGCTTATTATGGAATGTGGTCTCTTCTGCTAAATTCTCAGTGTTGTTTAATGGTGTTCCTAGAGGGTTTTTCTCCTCTTCAAGAGGAATTCGTTAGGGAGACCCTCTCTCCCTGAACCTATTCATCATTATGGATGAGGCATTAGGAAGATACATACAAGCTGATATAGTTTCAAAAAAGCTAGTAGGCATCAAACCTGCCTCTTCCCTTCATCTTATGGTTATACAATAGTTTGTGGATGATACCATATTATTTGGCATCTCATCAGTGATCAAAGCTAGAAGATGGAAGAATATACTTAATGATTATGCCAGAGACTCGAGAAAAAGAATAAATTTCTAGAAAAGCAATGTGTACTACAACACTCCTAATGAACTTAGACATATAATCATTGATATCTTAGATTGTGCTGAGGGTAGCCTACTAGCTACCTACCTAGGTATCCCACTCTTGATCAAAGAGGTATCTTCAAGTTTTTGGAATGGTATTATGGAATGTACACAGAGGAAACTTCTTGGGTGGAAGGGGAAACTACTCAGTAGTGTGAGTAAGTTGCAACTTCTTTGGGCATCCTTGCAAGGTATTCCTACTTACTTCATGTCTCTTTTTAAAATTCTTATGTATTTTGCTGAAAAGCTAGAATAGATCCAAAGAAAATTTTTATGGATGGGAGTGGAAGACAAATAGAGAATGTCTTTAGTCAGATGGGAAAAAGTGTGTCTCCCAAAATCTCATGGTGGACTTAATATAAGATCCATCAAGAAAATGAATAAAGCCCTCCTCTCAAAAGTTAGTTGGAATCTGATTCACAACAATAGTGAGTGGGGGGATATAATGTATGCCAAATACATGCATAGCATTGATGATTCCAACTTTTTTCAATAGGTGGGATTACCCCAGGGGTCTGTGATATGGAATAAAATGATAAAAGTAGAAGTCTTCTCAAACAGGGAATTAGGTGGAAGCTTGGAAATGGCTGATAGATTAAATTCTGGGAGGATAATTGGTTAAGGGACAAGCCTCTCATCTCCCAAAGAAACTATGGAGAAATTATAGACCTGAATACTCAGTTCTTTGGTGATAGGGTTAGTGATTATATGGAAAATAACAATGGGATAAAGAGCTGTAAAAACCTTTTGGATTGTTGTGTGCACAAGCCTGAGCTTATCCCAATAATTTGGGAGATCTAGCAATGTGTTTAGGAGATCAGAATCCCACTCTTCCCTCAGGAGGATGAACAATACTAGTGGCTGGATAAGAATGGATCATTCTCTATCAAATCTGCTTATCATTTGCTTACACCTGAAGCTCAGAATAAGGAGGTATGGAAAAAGGTTTGGAATCATAAACTCATTCCAAAGATTAACTTGTTTTGGTGGGCTACTACCCATAACAAAATCCTTACTCAGGACAACCTTCAAAAGAGGGGGTTTATTTTGGTCAATAGATGTTTTCTATGTGGTTCTAGAGAGGAATCAATTTCACACCTATTCATACACTATGAGTTTACCCAAGATTTATGGGGCACAATACTTAACAACTTTGGCATTGAATGGGTTTGTAATTCTGACCTTAAAGAGGTTATTCTCAGCTAGAACTCAACCTTCACACATCCCTGGATTAAGGAATTATGGAAGCAAGCTCTGCCATGCTTGAGCTGGACTTTATGGAAAGAGCAAAATCATAGAATTTTTAGGGACACTGCTAGAAATGCTACTTAGGTGTTTAACTCCTTTGCTAGGACCATCTTGGAAAGTGTTACAAAAGCTCATATTAGTGTTGCAGAGAAATTCCTATTTGAATTTGAGAGTCAAATTGTGGCCAAATGGAAGGTTTTAAACCTTGTCCCTGGGCATGATAATTCCAAAATTCTTCATAGACTTCATACTAAATGGATACCACCTAAACCCAATTGGATGAAACTCAATTTTTATGGGGCATCCAAGTTGAGTGGTAAAGTAAGTGGAGAAGGAATAATAAGAAATGAAAAAAGAGGGATGTCTACTATTTATATTGGTGGCATCGGTTGCCAGAGCAATAACTATACTGAAGCTATAACCTTACTTTGGGGATTAAAGTTAGCAATATCCCTAAGAATTAGAAACTTGAATATTCAAGGAGATTCTAAGTTGGTCATCGATGACATTAGTAAAGCATCTAACATTGGTATCCATCTAAATGACATCATTACGGACATCCAGTTTCTTTTACAAAAGTTTTCTAAAGTTGAGATTACCCACACCTACAGAGAAGGTAACAAGGTCGTTGATGCTTGGGTCAACCTTGATCAGCAATTCTTAGGATGGAGGGTATGGTGACAAGGGGATCATATACCCCCAAACATTAGAGAGATCATTCAGAAGGAGATGACGGAGCATGAATGATGCACTTTGATGATGAAGATAGATTTCAAAGGTGGTCCATGTGGAGAAGACCATTACAGATCATGGAAAATGATAACCTCAGTACTTCCTTGATTATCATGATTAATTCCTTGTATCATGAGGTGGAGGTGCGAGAGTCGCATCATGAAAACTAAGGGGGGATTATTTTCAAGCATGAAAGTAGACGTCACTACAGTGGGCCATTTTGTAAAATGAGCCTTCACATCTGCATTCAGTGCAAATGGAACCGAGGGCTTGTTACTTATTCGAAGCTCAAGGTGGTAATTGGGGTATGAAGAGCCAAAAATTCAAGAAATTTTGGAGGACACTGGTGGGAAATAGGCTTCTCAAGTTTTTGAGGTCACTGAAGAGCAGGGTGCTGATTCTAGGGGAACTACTGATAATAAGGAGAAGATGCATGTAAAAGAAGCTGGTGAGGGTTAAGAGAATGAGAATGATTGGAAAATAGATATTGGGGCCTTGAAGGTCTGCATTCAAAAACTAGAAAAGGTCTTCACCAAAGGCCTTTGAAATAACATTTTGCTTAATATGACTATGTTGGAAGCAGTGGGTAATCTAGGGAATGCTAACAATGCAGACAATGAGAATCTTAAGGATCTTGTTAATTCTAAAGTTATGTAGTTTCATCCTTTCTGACTCTTATCTTTCCAGTGTTTTGTTTTGATTCTAACTTTATTTCTCAGCTGTGTTGTTGGTTCGATGCTGGCATCTTTTATTTGCCAGCCTTCCTGTCTTTTTTGACTGTATAGGGTTCTGCCCCTGGTTTACTGCCTTAATTAACAAAAACAACCAATAACAACTATAGCAAAAACTATGAGAAAGTCTAAGCAAAATATTGATATATTAGACTATTTGATCTAAGAAAGAGAATAAAATGTTAATCTAAGAAACTAACTAAATAACTAAATAAAAAATAAAATAGGAAATTAAACTAAGAGATAAAAATAGAGACTAAATTAAGAAAATTTGAAAGATAAAACTATATTAAAATTATAGTCAATATAAAGTAAAATAAAGTGTGCAAGTCTCAAATGAAAGTCATCTTAGCATATTAGAGATATTTTATTGAGAAAAGGCAACATCTTTCTTTACAATAAATTGAGTGACAACTTTAAAATCAAAATAGATCAATGAAATATCATAAAATAACAAGAGTTCATCATTATTCAAGTTGAATACTTGGAATTTGTACATAGGACTGTAAATAAAAATTATCAAAAGATGTTAATTTTGGAAATATTTAGATAATCTATCATAAATTATAATGAAAAATTGGATATCCCTATGTTGCCTAATCAATTACTCAATCATAATATAAAGTACTAATGGGTCCATCTGTAAAATTTATACTATCTCAGAGAAGTTGCATAGAAAGAAGAGAGATGAATGATTGACTTCACAAAATATATCAGTCCTCAATACCTATTATCCTTATATCTCCAAATGAGTCTTTGATCTCTTTTTATGCTTCAAACTTAGTTGAAAAATAAATTATAACTAGCTTTAGTTAGTTATTATTTTATGTTAACCAATTAACTTCAAAAATCAATTAATTATAAATCATTATTTTCCAAGGAAATATTTAAGACTTTAAAAATCTTAATTGATCAAGTTTTTAAATATAGATCGGGTACTAATTTTAACATGTGGGGACCCTCATCAAATAATAATATAATAAAATACATATTTCAACTATAAAATAGACAAATCAATGATTAATAAAATTACATTTATATTATACCATAATGCATGGTAAAAATAACTTAAGCATATATATTTATATCAAAATTAAGTCTATTGTATCTCCAAAATATTACAATAAAAAACTATCAAAATATGAAAATAAAGTATCAAACTGAAAGTGAAAAAGTTTAACCATGCAAGAGTTTAAATGAAAATAAATTTTATCCCCTAGAGATCCAATCATCATCTAAGTATGAAATTACTTCAATCATAGACTTATCTTGTGCATTAATATATGCATTGTATTCCATTTCTATAGTAGGAAATTGCACCAACCTTGTATGAGAGTCACTTGTGTTATCATTAACTTAAAATTTGATCCTTTTAAATATATGATTTCCATAAGAGTTACAGGTTTAGATTGACTTTCTATTCTCTTTTCTATAGTTCTTTTCTCTATAGTGGGAAGGGGAGTGTCCATTATCTTTCTCCTATCAACATAATCACATATTCCCAAATTCAACTTTTCAGATCCCAAGATAGGCTCACTATGGGATGAAGTTAGACCTAACCTTTTACCTTTCATAATAGGAAATTGGTGAGAAGGTGAAGGTTCATCTAAAGGAATGGCCAGATTTATATATATTTTGGCATGAACTATCTCTATGTTAAGTTAGGTGTCCTGATTGGCAGGATTAAGTTCAATAGTTGGCTGCACTCTTTCAGGAGATTGAATTTGAAGGTGATAAAGGTTATTCTCCAAATGGAGGGAAGAAATACTTTATGAAGTATTTCTAGCCTTGAATCTATGACCATAAAAACTCTTGTTTTCTCTATGGCCTCTATTGGCTAGATTAAAAGGCAAATTATTGAGCACATTCTAGAATTCAGGATCTAAGATATCAAAATGTATAGACATCTTAGTTCCTATATTGAATCTAGGACCAAATATTGCACGGAGACCACCTCTAGGACATATTATATTAGGATTAGGATGGTTTACATTACTACTACAATTATTTCCCCAACCCTTGTCATCACTACTCTTAGCTGACTCGAGCTGATCCCACTTGAACATTTTGAAACAATATGAAATATATTAAAATTTTATGACTCAGAATCAACAAAAGTTCAAAAATAATAGGATTGAATATCCAATTTACCATCACCTTTCAACAAATTGAAATGAATAGTATCACCACTAAAAAAACTTGAACTACAACTAATTTTCATTTCAATATTCAAATAATATCATAATTTCACTTCAAAACATCTTAATGAAATTCCAACTATAAACCATGTATATGTCATTACTTAAAAATACTCAATTGATCCATCAACAAATGACTCTACTTTTAAAACTAATTGAGTGTTAAAAATTTGTAATAACATCATTTTATTTCATGAAATCCTAATGAATTTTCTAACTTCATTGAATCAACTAAAAACTGAACCATTCTAAAAATGAGGATGTAGAATTTTTGGTATATTATTTCCAAATGAAATCATCAAATAATATCTAAAACCAAATTTTTTATTCCAATATAGTCTTCATATAAATTTCAACTAAAAATTAATTGGTTCATTAGGTAATTATAACTTCAATATACAAATTTAAATTGAAACTATGACTTCAATTTTGCAATGCAAACTTAACAAAAACATCATATCTTATTCAATCCTTTTAAAGGTCAATACTTATGACTAAAACTGATAGATGGGGTTTGAGAACACAGACCATCCATTTATATATTTTTCAATTTATGATATATTTCCAAAAAATAGTTGATTGCATCTTCTATATAAAATCAATACATATCTCTCTAAAAAATAGAAGCTTTCTCTTAAGAAATAAAGTTTGGGTTACTGAACATAAAAAAGTTTCAAAAACTCAATATCTTTTAAATCTCTTTGAGATAATCATCATAAGCAAAATCAATAGCCTAGAATATGAACATATTCTTGACATATCTTAATTTCACCACTGTATGCAAACTTTCCTTAAAACTTGAACTGATACGCATGCATGGCAACTTGTAAAAAAATCCATGCATATAAATGAACAAAATTATTCATGAAACTGAGATTTCAACAAACCCCTTTAAAGATATTTTATAAACTATTGAATATTCATATCAAAGCATGCATGAATATCTTACAGGAAAAATTTATTTTCAAAATTACAAAGAAACCTAACAAATCAATATCAAATATTATAATACTTCTCAATATTTATAATACGCATACAACATAATCCTTCAAATATTCTAAGTATACACAAAGATGAATAGAATTTATAACAGTAACATTTGACTAAACCCATTAACCAAATGTTTAGAAATATATAATTATAAAATCCCAAAATATTTTTTGAAAGAGTGAAGGCTAAGAAAAATGAAAACTCAAGCATTCAAAGAAAATATGTCCCTAATTTATTTTATGCAATATCTTTTAAATAAACCTTTAAAATAAATAAAACCCAAAAAACACCAATACTATGTATTAAAGTCTATACTCTTTATGTTTTAAAAATCAGGCTTCAAACCAAACAACTTTCTATTCTTTCACAGACCTAGAATATATCAAAACCAGAAAATGTTCATCACCCATATTCATGCATGAAAGAGTTTGAAATTCATTTATTCTCTCAAAAATCCATGCATAAAATATACCATTAACCCTTTTGAACTTTAAATTTCATGTAGAACATTTATATAATCATCTTATCCAGCTCATATTTCATCATAAAAATCATTATAAATTAACTCTGAGCTTCCATGAATGTCCATGCAAACTAAACTTATTCATTTTCATGTAATTAAGGAATTATTTTATTCATAATAATGCAAATTTTATTCAAAATAACTATAGATAACTTCCAACTTTTCTCTAAGTTAAATGAAACATACCAGGTTATGCCTTTGAAACTTCCTTTCCTAATATCCTTGACAAAATCCTTCTCTGTAATCTCAAGAATCCAACTAAGCAAAGCTCTGCTTCTATGAGAAACTTGTCAAAAATGAACAAAAATCAATAAAATGAACACTTATATCTGTTGTAACCAACGTAGTGACATGCTCAAATCTCATTAGCTCATGTTTAATAAGGATACATTTAGCATCTTTGTTAGCCTTATTATCAACACTGCCAAACTTAACTACTTCTAGTTCTTTACACTAAATCATTTGTCAACTTTCATCATTTAAGTTAGGACCGTTTAGCATTAAATTCACCTTACCACTAAATCCTTGGCATATCCCAAAGCTTAACGAATATATCTTTGAATTAAATGTTTATGCCCAATTCACCATACTATGATGTCCATTAGTCACCCATCATATATCAACTTGGCATCTTACATCATGCAAATTTGAATTCAAAACAAGTCATGTATATTACAATAAGCCTTTGAATTATTTTGAAGATCTCGAGACAAACAAATTAATCCTTTGAAAATGTATGCAAGGATTATCTTATGTTTAAATAACACCTTATTTCAACAAAATTTATTCCATGAAACAAGTCTAAGGTCAACAAACTAACACCTTTATTATATAAATATCTATGCCCAATGAGATGCAATAGAGTGCCCTCCATGCATCAAGATTTATGTTTTTAAACATAGATTTGAATAATTACTAGGATTTTTGAATCAATAATAGCGTAGACTTAGGATGACAAATAATTCTTTAGAATAAATGATCTTTTATAACAATGATCTTAAACCATGTACTTTGGTAACTAAGTCATAAAATCGTCAGACAAAATGAGTAATACCTTAGGTTAGATAAAATAGAACTTGAATTCTTTGATAATATCATCAAATCAACTTAAGCACATCAATGTTTTTAATGCCTATTATACCACAAGTAGTAAACAAGATTTATCCTTGAATCTAATTTGTATCTTCATAATAGCCTTTCAATAAAGAGATGTAATGATTTTTCAAATATAGTGCTTTCAAAATGAAATAAACATCTATATATAATCATTATCTATTCTAAACTAGTAATCACATCATCTATGAAAATAAAAAAATCATCATAAACCTATTTAAACTGTCAAAAACTAAAATTCTATTACTAACTAAAATACTATCTCAAAACTTGCTTTAACTGAAAATCAAGATAACTGATCACATTCAGAAATATATATATATATATATATATATATATATATTGAATTCATATTTATATTTCTAAGTTATTTTAAAAATCACAGTGGATAAATGAATAAAATATGCATATATATATATATATATATATATATATATATATATATATATGCATATTTTATTCATTTATCCACTGTGATTTTTAAAATAACTTAGAAATATAAATATGAATTCATCAACTAATCATTATCATTTCATAATAAAAAATATGCATCTAAATATACTATTAATTGACTAGATCTCTGACATAGTTTTAGATTTCATGACCAGATCATCTCTATGGTAGAAGGTATTGATTTTGGAAAAATTTAGGGAGTGTGTAAAATAGGCATAACAAAGTTTACATAAACAATTCATAAATTTCACACAATAAACAACATATGAGAAGGTAAAATTAATTTATTTGTTTCTCAAGAAGGTGTTTACAAGTCTAAAATTTGGTAAGGCTGAGCCACAACCAACTAGAGGTATATCTAATTACTTGGAAAAAATAAGTACATATAGTGAAAAAAATCCTTAATGAGGGGAAAATCATAAAAAATTATCACCAATTCCCTCATTAAGGTTGAGAATTAAAACATAACTAAATATTAACTTCAATTGATATATTATTCCTTTTCCAGTGTATCACTACTTACTTTGAAGTCTCCAAGTTTGGAGGGGGACATAGAAGTCCTTGTTGGAATCTTGAAGTTGTCAAATATCAATAAAGTTTAATTATTTTTTAATAAATTTTTCTCTTATAGTTTAAAGCTATATTTATTCTTCAACTAACTATTATAATATTACATGATGAAACTCCACTTCACCTTCAACCAACTCCTCTGATCTTGCATAATGAAACTCCACTTTGAGAATGCATTATTTAATTTTACTTATTATATTTGATTTGGGTAGAGAGGTAAGATATTATCTTCTTGATGTTGTTGAGGTATTATTTTGAATTATAATTATGATGGTGCATTGATAATGCATAACTTCATCTCCTCATTTGATGACTTTTTTACTATGTTCACATTCTTATTTTGCATTGAAATCTCCATGAGCATGATTTGAGACCTTAAAAAATTCAATTTAATGTTATATCATGAAACATATACTTGATATCAAATACTTTTATGCCTCTCACAATGTCCTTCATGGCTCTTGAGGATGACTTATTCCAAATTATTAGGTGTGAGGTCCATTAGTGCTTGAAAAGCTCTTGAGAGATATATATATCTTATTTAATTAATTAATTTATAGAATAAAAATGTTCAAAACAAATTTATTTTATTTATACAACCTTGTAAAACATACACATAAAGTTTCAATTCATTTAGATCAATAAAACTTGAGTTCTAGCACTTTTAGTGCTCATGAGAACTAGTTTTCAACAATTTTACATGTACATGCCTATAATTTTAAATTTTATCTCTCTTAATATACTATACATAAATTATAACACCAAAAAAATTTACTAAATCTCTCCCCAACCCTACCTTAAATTCAAATTTTCTTATATTTTGGATCAATATTACTCAAGTTATGCTCCTTTTTATGGACCAAAGATCTCTCAGGGTAGCAAACATGCCAATTTGGTATTTTTTGTATAGCTATTTATTTATTTTAAATGATTGTATGGAACACATATACACATTAAAATTATTTAAAGTTCATTTTTAATTGAAAAAATAGTCCAAAAACACACTTTTAGGTCTACAGGTTTGTAGGTGCTCATTTCTCATGCATGTTTGTCATCTAGGTCCATTTTTTATGTATAAATCCTTTGTTAATGATTTTAACTTTGTATAATATTTTATTTTATAATTTATAGGTTATAAATATCATTATTCATACTTTATAAATATTTAAAATACTTCAAAATTTCAAATTTATAGGTTTCATGTTATTTGGATAGGGTTTTCAAGAGTTTTGGAGTAGTCTTGTTTCTTAATAATGGGTTTTAAAGATCCATCATTCTATATGAGACTAAAAACCATGATATGGGATTAAAAACCCCTATTAAACCTTATATAAACCATTTTTATCCATTCAAAATCTCTACCAAATTACCATGTTGGATTTGGGGCAATTTTAAGCTTTAAAATCAATTTTGGGGGAAATTTGAGCCATCTTAGCATAATTTAAGCATATTTTGAGTTAATAAAAAGTTTAAAATGTATAAAAAAACATATATTAATCTAATAAATATTTAATTAATACTTTAATCAGATGAAAAACAATAGAAATCCAATATTTTACCTTTGAAAATATATGAAAACTATCCATACATCCTTGCATATGAGTTGGAGCACCAAAAGATCTTCAAAACTATTGTAGATGGATTAATAATATCTCCAAATATTTGATTCAAGGTATTAAAATTATTATTCACCTAAAAATATGTCATCCTTCATTTTATTGAAAATTTTCCTTTAATTTCCTTCACCCATGCCTTGGCATGCTTTAAAATCTTGAGATGGTCAACCAAGAAGTGGTTATGAAGACCAAAACATAATTAATACTCTCTATGTCATACATGCATGGGATATATTAAAATAAAATAAGCATATTTTGTAAAAAATACCTTAAGTTTTTCAAAAGAGTTTTAAAACATACCAATAGGGCACTATAAATGCTTAATGTTTGCCATTAGCCTCCTAAACTAATTGAAAATCTCAATATGACCTCAATGTGACTTCACTAGGTATATTATCACTAATGAAAGAATGAAAATTATGATGAAATACTTTATAAACTTAAAAATACTCAATGATGGAAATAATGATGACTGAAAAGATCAACATTCTTAGTGACTTATGCAAATTTGCTTTTCTATTAATTAAAAGACCAACTACCTTATGAAGTCCATTGGACATGACGTCATGAAAATAATCACAAAATCTGATATAAACATGATAAATATTTATGTAATTTTTGCATTCAATACTAAAATTGAATAATCAGTCTTCAAAGTAACAATAATACATGTGCAAGATCACTTAGGGAATTAAAAACTACTACAACTACCAACCGAATATGTGCATAACAACACTTGGAAGAAAGTGAAATCTAACACTACTATGTACAAGATGTGAATACCTCAAATCCACCTATATCAAATCAAAATTCTCTCAAGCTATTTATATGTGGTTGATAAAGATGATGAAAAAGCTATTATTTGAGTGCCATTCTAGTTGCATCAGCTCTTTTCCTGCTTGTTAACCTCGTTGGCTTATCTCTAAGTGAATCAACTAAAACAAACATATCTCCAATATAGACAAAGTATTATTCTAGTTTAATTCTCTCTTCATTTTTCTCTTCAATGCTATGAAATATCTCTAATGTAACCACATTTTGATTCATAGGAAAAACTACAACTTTAGCCTCCAGTGGCTCACTAGAAAAATGTTATTGGCTTTCTATGACATCCTAAGAGATGTCATTTACTTTGTCAATTGCTACAAATTTTTCAAGTTTTTAAAATATGTCTAAATACTAATCTCTAGATTCATAAATGTCTAATTGAGATATACTCTGATCAACATCTTATTGAACATGCTTTCCAATCTTGGAAACCACTTTATCAATGTCTTCACTAGGAGATATAGACCTACAAATATTCTCAATGAATTGAATGAACTCAAGGTATTGATTCCATTATTCATCAAAACCTTCTTGATCCTCACTTATGATTTTTTGAGGTTCACTAGGAATCACTACATCTTCTTTTGTATCTTTACTTAGCTCATGTCTAGGGTTGTTACCTTGTGAAACCACTATTGCAATGTCACTAGATGTTACTATGTCATCTTGAACATATTCATGATAGACTTATTAAGGATCACTTATATATGAAAATTGATTTTGATCTTCAATGAATACAACATGATATTCTCATATGCCAAATTGAAACTCATTTTACTAACACAATTATTGATCATGCCCTTAATTACATTCTTGATTAGAGAGAGTTTACCTCTCTCCATTAAGATGTTCTTTCTCATGTTCACCTAGATGCCCTTATTTTTCCTTCCATATAATATTCCCTCCTTAAAAAATGGATATGGTGGGATGGAAATAGGTTCCACATGGTGGCATATGAATATAAGTCATTATGGGTTGACCTTGAATGGGATTTGAGATTAAAGAGTCATTAAGAAGACTTTAGGATTTGGAAGTAGTATTTTCATTTTAGGATTCTTTGAAAGGATGGAAATAAACTTGTGTTAGGTATGATTTATTATTATCTTTCCACTCAACAATAAACCTCTCATATTCTGACATGTTTTGATCTTCATGAATAACTACAACTTGAGGGATGGGTGGAGGGATCAATAAACTTAGAAACTTCATTGATTGAGGAGCTTGATGAAGAATATAAGAGTTTTCACAAGCATAGGATCCTTCATAGTATTGGGAGTCATAAAACTTATAATCTTTAAGTAAGTAAAATCTTTTGAAGCTTCAAGTGGTTCTTCTTGTTTCCAACTTAGGATTTTGGACTCAATTATTTTTACTCTCATGGGCAGCTATTGCATTTTTTATCTTATAGCCTCATTATATTTATTTAATGATTTTACCTCTTAATGATGCATATAAGATTGATATTAAAGATCCTATTTATGCTTATTGTACTCTCTTTCCATACCACTTTCTATACATTATCTCTCAAAGTCAAGTCTAATTTCTTGCATACTTTTTGCATGTTGATTGGAAAGAACGTGACTTTGCCAAGGCTAATTGGAAATATGAGTAGGGGTGGGAAGGAGGAAAATGACATGATAAAAATAATATATTTTTGGTTCAAGGGTACTTAAGGTGAATCCATACATATTTTTATCTTGATTTGAATGATATGAAGGCTTAAAAGATGCATTTTCTTAGATTGGAAGATTGCAATACATACCAATTTTTTCTCTTCAGGAACTTAAACTACTTACACCAGATGTATATAACTTATATTTGACATTGATGGTTGTATAAATTCATTCAAAGGATTATATTCTTGATAATAATACCCAAATTCCTCGACATATGAATTAATTTGAATACTAGTCCCACTAGGCATGCTAGAAATTATTGTCAAATTTGAGTTGCACCCTTGAGAAAGGTCTTAAAGCTTCCTCACCTAATTGACATAATGATATCACTTCCAAGTTATGGGTGACCTATAAAGTAATTAAACCTCTAGAGAGTGATATTTCCCTTGATGAATCACCTTGATCTTCACCTAAACTACTTCTTAAAAATGAAAAGAGAGAAATTCATATACTTCTGTGACTAAATATAGGGTGATGCACCAAAATTGAATACCTTAAATTTCTTGGACACACACAAAATGAAATCAAAGAGCACTGACACATACACAACTCATAATTCATCAATTAATCTTGGGCATAAGTGTTTTGTATAAAGGATCAAACTTATAACAATACCTATAAGGATGACCACTTATCTTAGGAAGATCAAATGACATTCATCACAACTATGAATTGCATAAACTCTCAGAGGAAAAAACTAAAACCTACACAAGGTCAATTTTTATGCATAAAGCTGCACAAAATAATATAAATTAAGGATAGGATGTAACTATCATAAGGTTACATCAATAATTCATCAATTTCACATAATAAATGACATATGATAAGGTAAAATTAGTTTCTTTATTTCTCAAGAAGGTGTTTATAAATCTGAAATTTGGCATGACTGAGCCACAGCCAACTAGAGGTATATCTAATTAGTTGGAAAAATCAAGTACATATAATGAAATGAGTCTTTAATTAGGGGAAACACATAAAAACTTGTCATCAATGGAATCATTAAGGCTGAATACTAAAATGTAATTTAATTCTAACCTCAATTGACATATTATTCCTTGTCTAACGTATCAATACTTGGTTTAAAGTCTCCAAGTTGGGAGGGGTCATAGAAGTCCATAATGGAAGATTGAAGTTGTCAAAGATCAATAAAGTTTACCATTTTGGAAGAGAGTTTTATCTTAGACTTTAAAGCTTGACTTATCCTTAAACTAACTCCTCCAATCTTGCATGATGAAACTCCACTTAACCTTCAACCAACTCCTCCAATATTACATGATGAAACTCCACTTTGAGAAGTCATTGTTTGATTTGAATTCTTATACTTGATTTTATAATATATTGAATATATGATATTCTTGAGGTTTTTTAGGTCTTATTTTGAATGGAAATTATGATGGTGCATTGATAATGCACAACTTTAGCTCTTGATTTGATAAAATTTTTATTGTGTTCACATTCTTATTTTGAATTGAAGCTCCATGCCCATGATTTAAGACATAAAAACATAAATTAAAGGTTAAATAATGAAACATATACCTAATATCAGATACTTTGAGGCATCTCAGAATGACTTTCATGGCTTTTGAGGATGACTTATTTCAAATTTATAGGTGTAATCTCTATTAGTGTTTGAGAAGCTCTTGAGAGAGAGATCTCTCTTCTTAAATTATTTCATGACTGACATCCAAAAATTGATCACAATTTTATTTCATTAATACAACCTTGTAACACCTATCACTTTTATATCAAGGCATTTATATCAATAAAACTTGAGTTCTATCACTTTTAACCTTCTGAAGAACTATATTTTAACACTTCTGCATACACAAGCCTATTATTTTGACTCTTATATATCCTAAAGTAATGAAATAACATGATACCACCACCAAAAATTATTAAATTGTTTCCCCTAATTTTAGTTCAAATTTCATAGGTTTTGGATCAATATAACTCCACTTATACTCCTTTTTGTGGACCTAGGATCTCTTAGGGCAGCAAGCATGCCCGTTTGGTAATTTTTTTATATTTTGAGCTATACATTATATCAAGAGCTCATGTTTTATGTGAAAGGACTATATGGACCCCATATATATATATATATATATATATATATATATATATATATATATATATATATATATATATATATATATATATATATATATATATATATATATATATATATATATATATATATATATATATATATATATATATACATATATATATATATATATATATATATATATATATATATAACTTAAATTGCATTTTTAATTTTAAAATCACTTTAAAATGCACTTACAAGTTTGAAGGCATGTAAATGCTAATTTCTCATGCATACTTGTCATCTAGGTCCATGTTTTAGGTAAAAACATTTGATAATGGTTGTTACTTGGTATAAGGTCTCTTCTAATCATTGATATGACATAAAAATCATTATT
This sequence comes from Torreya grandis, assembly GCA_037957365.1. Taxonomy (NCBI): domain Eukaryota; kingdom Viridiplantae; phylum Streptophyta; class Pinopsida; order Cupressales; family Taxaceae; genus Torreya; species Torreya grandis. The sequence goes on along the minus strand of JARHVA010005571.1, from coordinate 848,680 downwards.
CATACTTTATAAATCTTAAAAACACTTTAAAAGTTAAAATTCATAGGTTTCATGTTCTCTAGAAAGGGGTTTGTAGGGTTTTAGAGCAATATTTATTCTTAACAATTATTCATAAAGATAAAACATTCTTTATGAGACTAAAAACCATGATATTAGAGTATACCACAAACTTAAACTACCCTATCAACCATTCTGAGCCATGAAAATTCTTCACCAAGTTACCACATTGGATTTGGGGCAAGTTTAAGCTTAAAAATCAATTGTGAGGGAGATTTGAGATATATTATCATAATTAAATCATAGTTTTAATTTTTAAAAGATGTAAAAATTCTAATAAAAATATACGAAGATGAAAAAATCATTTATAATCATTTACCCACCTAGAAACCAATAAAAATCTAATTTTTTGCCTTTGAAAATGCATGAAAACTACCCATACATCCTTGCATATGAGTTGGATCACTAAAAGATATTAATAATTGTTGTAGATGAATTCATAATATCTCAACATAACTTATTTGAGGTATTAAACTTATTATTCACCTCAATGTATGTGTCATCCTTCATTTCTTGTATATTTTCCATTAATTTAATATTTCCTTCGCGGAATGAATTGAAACAACTTATAGTATTTCAATATGTCTTGTAATTAAACATATATAGGATAAAATAGTATAATTTTTGAGAAAAAGTCATATGTATTATTGTGATGTTCATTTCATGCTCGCGCTACACCATTTAGGATACACCATTTATCACTATTCTAATGTAGATACACTTGTTACGCTAGTTTAATATCATTTTGGATTTGATATTCACATTTGATATTCATTAAATTTATAGACATACTTAATTTCTATTACAATTATAAAATAAATAATGGAATACTCATCTCTTGCATAACTTATTTGGATGCCATTATAGATTTTAATTGTGTAAGTTTCATGAAGTGGTTATGTTATACATAATAATTTTGTATGTTATCTATTTGGATATTATTTTAATTATTTTTTATGCTTCCACATTTATTAAAATGTTTCTAAATTCTTAGAGTCAATTTGCATTCACCCTTGTTGTCAAATTTGAATAGGTAGTTGGAGAACTCTACTTCTGGTGTTTTGTGGCTAGAAACTAGTATTGCCAACACATCCAAGGTGGTAGATAACATCCAATACTAGCTAATTTGGCTCTAATAATTCCCATTTTAGAGACCCACCACTTGTTTTATCATAAAAATGCCCTCCCCAATACAATAAAAATTTAGGTTTTATCCTAAATTCATTTGTTTATAAAATACAAAATCATAAAGTGTTTAGATTAAGCATAAGAAACATAACATATGTATAATCTTAATAATTTCACCCAACATAATTTTTATTTAACCTTTAATACCCATCCATGGTGTAAGTTATAGTAATGAGTCCTAAAATTTAACATTTTACAGTGAAGAGACATGTTCTTAAGCTCCACCTAGAATTTTTACATTTTGGACCTCTAGGTGCAAAAACATCACTTATAGAATTTTTATATAGGAAAATTACATGTTATACGATGATATGAATCTCTATATCCACCTAGAATCATTTTTTCACTATTTTCTAGAGCATGGAAACACTGACAACAAATGTTGTCCTAGTTAAAGTGATAGCTGGAGAACGCTTGTTTTAGTTCTCAGTGGCTTCATGGTTGGAATATGGTTCCTACAACACATCTAGAGTGGTATATAATGCCAGGTAATAATTTGTTTTCCTTTGATCATGCCTAGTTGAGACACCTAGGTGTCCTTACCCTACCTAAGAGACTCACATCCATAGAAATTAGGTTATTGGCTAGGGTAGGTTAACATATATTACCATATTTAGGATATTTGGAAAATTATAATAAGTTTCCCAACCATCATATAGTATTTGCATTATAAGGGGTGGAATATAGAAGTTTCTAGCTATTCATAATCTGAACCCTCTATTCCCATAATCAGAGAAAAATAAGAACATTTCATACATAGACATCAAGAGTTATAATGTATAAGAATCATCATACTAACTAACTTAGTCAATGTATTATTTTAACATACTCAAGGTCCACAAATGAAAGTATACACTTAAATAATCCATAAGGATGTTAATAATATTTAATTTACTTTAAGTCTTATTACATTTCTTATAAGCAAGAGACCCTTTTATGGTGTTATCCTCTTAGATCATTATATCATGGTCTATAATTATAAAGAGCATTGCACCACCATTATTTCACTAGGCACTTAACATAATTTGTTTAAAATCCCTAACCTAAGAACCCCTAATTAAATATATACCTTATATGGTAAATAATGGATCTTTGAATGCTTTTAATAATGATAAACCTTATAGAGAGTCTCTTTTAATGTCTAATGATCTCTTTTGCCCATTTTTTTTCAAAATATATTCTTCCTTCTATTTATTCTAATTTCATATTTTTGGTGTTCCTTCACCTTATCAAACTTATTTTAATTCTTCACAAGTTTCTTGATTATCATCTCTTCTTCATAGTGCTTCTTAAGTACTCAATATTTTTCATTGTTACCTATAGTACCACTACTTATCTTCCAAATCCTTAAGTTAGTTCCTTTTTGTTAATAATGCATGATATGCAACATATTAAGTAAAATTTATCTATCAAAGATCTCAAGATTCTATTAAAATTATATTAAATAGTATGCTCTTGGTCTATTTTATTCATAGGTCCCTTTGACCATTTCCCCCTTGATTTTGTTCTTTTCATTGTTACCTATAGTACCACTACTTATCTTCTAAATCCTTAATTTAGTTCACTTTTGTGAATAATTCATGTTATGAAACATATTAAGTTAAATTTATCTATCAAAGATCTCAAGATTCAATTAAAATGCTATTAAATAGTACGCTCTTGGTCTATTTTATTCCTTGGTCCCTTTGACCATTTCCCCCTTGATTTTGTTCTTATATTTTTCATATTTTTATTTTATTTGTGTGTCTACTTCCATGCCAATAGGTTCATAACTTGAGATAGATAATTATAGAAATACACAAGTGCAAAGTGCATGTATATAGGATAAGGAATAAATCAAGAAAGTAAGTAGAGTTTCAGAGATTAAGAGTGATAAAATTTGAAGGATAAAACTTGAATTTAAGTGGCTAGGGAAAATTATTATCTCATTTACTCAAATTACATCATTTAAATTTTATTATGTAAGTGAAAATGCATATAATATTAGGTATTACATCAAAAAAAATTATTTTTTAGTTAAATTGCTTGCTTCTTTCCAATTTTCATAGAGAGAAAATGGGTTGATAATTTATTTTAACCAATTATGGGTTTATCAAAGATGTAATGGGGTTAGCTATGTTGGAAAAATTTTAGATAAACCATCAATAATACCCTACCAATCCCATAAAACTATGCACTTAATTCACATTGGAAGGGGCAAGCCACTCTAAGATGGCTTATATTTTGGTTTTGTCAATTGTAATGCCCTCTTTAGAAAGTATATGCCCTAAATAGTGAATTTTAGTTTAATAGAAGTCACATTTAGATTAATTTCCATGTATTTTGTGTTGTCATAGTGTGTTTAAAACCAATCTTAGGTGTTGATCATGCTTAGTTACATTATTTAAATAGATAAGGATATCATCAAAAATATTAGAAAAAAATTGTCCAAGAAATCCCTAGACACACTTTTTGTTAAATTCACAAACATATTTGACATGTTTGTTAGGCCAAAGGGTAAAAAATGAACTCATAATGGCCATATCTAGTTTGGAAGGTTATTTTATGAATGTTTTCCTCTTTGATCCTTAGCTAATGATAGCAAAATATTAGATCAAGTTTTTAGAACACTATTGAACCTTTCATTTGATTAAATAAATCATCAATCTAGGGTAGCAGATACCAATTTTTGGTCATCACCATATTCAGAATATGATGATTAATGCACATCCTTAATTTTCCATCTTTCCTCCTTAAAAATACTATTCTATCATCAAAGGGTGACACACTAGGTATGATACTTCCATTGTCCCAAAGTTCTTACAAATGAACCTTTACCTCCTATAGATCTACCACATTCATCCTCTAAATATATTTTAATGTAGGTCCAACACATGGTATAAGGTTAAATGGAGAAGTGAAACTCATGTTTAAGTGGAAAACTAGGCATTTTTGTAGGAAAAACAACCAAAAATTCTCTTATGATAGGAAAATCTTGGTAGATTTCCTCCTTTTTTAGGGTTATTTCTTAAATTATAAAGTTGATAGCCTTTTCTTATAACATTATTCAAATACAGAGCTAAAATTAATTTTTTGTGGTTTAGGCCCCTGAATTCCTTACAATTCCATGAGTTTCCCATGCTCATTAGTAAATTACATTCTTTTCTTAAAACAATCAAGGGTTGCATGGTGTTTTTACAACCAGTTCATGCCCAAAATAACATCATAAGACCCTAAGGGGACCAAAAACAAGTTTACCTTGGTTTTGTTAAAACTAAGATCAAGTTCATTTTTTTCCAAGAAATCCTATATATTTACCCTTTTAATAATACCAATATCAACTTCCCAACATTATCTTAAATGAATAAGTTTATGAATACAACAATTTGCTACAATAGGTTAATTAAATTAGTTTATTACAATAAAATCAATTAAAATAGTCATAAGATGGATAGATAAAATACCTCTTATCTCTATCAAGTTAGTTTACAAATCAACCTTTAAATTATCCACTACTACATACACACAATGTTCTATTGGTTGTCCATATATCAATTTTGGGTAGTCCTTGTGGTAGTGATTGTCACCACACTTCCAACACATTATTATCCCTTGTAGGGCTATAGGAAAAATAATATCCCCTATGGCTAGCCTAAGTTGGATATTTTAGTCTTGGTCTTTCTTGAAATACCCTATTTTATTAGTGTTTAGAGGATTATAATTCTTATTCAACCCCTAAAATTGGTTGTAACCAGTTTATTCCCTTAGAAATTGTAGTTCTAATCTAATATCTTGAGTTTTTTGGTGTAGCAGATAGTTTTTCATTTTTAGTTTGTTGCCTACTCAATTAATAATCTTATCTCACTTTCTACCAAGACTTTACTTTTTTTTCCTTGTGAGCATATTTCATTGTAGTTAATAGTTTCTTAGGATTGGTCATATTGACATCATGCATCAATACTTCTTTTAGCTCCAAATTAAAATTTTCCACTTTTATTTCATCATCATGTATGTATTTGATATGATGTGATAGGTTTAAGAACTTATTTTCATACCCTATAACAAACATATTTTCCTATTTTATCAACTTAAAATCTATTATTTTATACTCTATAATTTGTACTTAAATATCTCTTTTAAAACTAGATTTTGAAAGTGGACCAGGTAAGGGTCATAGGATAATACGCTTCTAGATCGCATAGATGGTTCTACCATATGGAAACAAGTCCATTCAATTGATAAACTATGAATATGGCCTTTACATTTTAGTACATGTTATGTAGATTAAAATATTTATGTAGCTTTACAAGCCACACATCATCTTCATCTCCAATTTCCTCACCTGTGAATATAGGTGGTGGAATCACATTGAGTTATTTTATGATATGCTCTACCACTCTTAAAGGTAATTATTAGAGTATTTGATCTTAAAATGGTTCCATTTATAGATGGGGGCATTCTTTAGGAAGGTTTCCCTCAAGTTTGTTAAGCCTAAGTTCTTGATTGTCCAACCTACCTTGGATGGCATTCAATGTTGTTAGGATCCTATTCAAAACTTATATATGCTTATCAAAAGGTTTTTCACCAATTACATTTGGGTTTGGTACCTCTTGGGTATTTTTAACATTGTTTGTAAGATGTTAATCCTTGTTTTTATTCTAATGTTGGACTCTACAACCTCTACCTCTTTTCCTTATAACTGGCTTATTCTCACTTTGGTCAACACCTTGATTACCACTAGATCTGGTCCTAACCATTTTTTACCTAGTGGGTCACAGAATATATTTTAGGCATGTTATTATAATAATAATACTTATTCTAAGTTTTTAAGATTTGTAACCAACTTTTTAAATTTAAGCACAAGCTCTGCTACTAGGTGAAACAACCCCAATTTTTTTGGCATCATTACTTCTAGAGTTTAAAATAGGACTATGGGTAGGGCCCACTACACCCAATTTTGTTACACACAAGTAACACTTCAAATTTCATTGTAATGTACCCATGACTCATAACCAAATTTACATACATGTAACCCTTAATCAGGGTAATTACCTATAGAAGATTCTATAGAAAGAATAATTCCTCATGGATTTTAAATATAGCTTGGGTCATATTAGTATGCATGTCCATAATAATAAGATCTAAGCTATATGGGGGTAGTTAACTTCCTAATAGGACCACATAGGTGTCCTTACCCTACCTAAGAGACTCACATCCACAAAAATTTGGTTATCATCTAGGGTAGGTAAACATTTATTACCACATTTGAGATATTTGGAATATTTTAATAATTGTCCCAACCATCATATAATATTTACATTATAAGGGGTGGAATATAAAAGTTTATTTTTATTCACAAGTTGACCCCTCTATTCCCATAATCAAATAAAAATAAGTAAAACATTTCATACATATACATCAACATTTATGATATAAACCAATCATAATATTAACTTTGTCAATGATTTTTTTGACATACGCAAGGTCAGCAAACAAAAGTATACACTCATAGAATCCATAATGATGTTAGTAAGATTTAATTTACTTTAAGTCTTATTACATTTATTATAAGAAAGAGACCATTTTATTGTGTTGTCTCTTAGATCATTATATAATGGTCTATAGATCTAGGGATCATTGCACCACCATGCTTTCATTGGGAACTTAACATAATTTACTATATATCCACATTGCAAAAGGATACTTTAATATTTGTATTTGGAAAAATCACAATGATTCTTATCAAGAATAGATGACATCATCAAAGTGATCATCTCACCGATTATATATACCATTGATATATAATAATTAACTCACCCACATGATAACAATATTCATCATGCAGGTTAACAACTAGAGATCTAGTCCCTACATTGTTTCCCACTTGTCATTTGATATTTATATACAAGAACTAATTATGCATATCAAACTAGACCAGCTTCCAAGAATTCAGTGTTACATTAACTATATTTAATTTATGCCATTGCCTTTTTTATATTTTCTCACTAGCTGTCATGGCTTGACTTGGTATATATATAATAAATTATCCAATTTAGGAAATTTTTAACTTGTAATTTGCACATGCATTACAAAATTCCATGCCTACAACACTAATATGCATATTCCATCATATTTTAAAACATACGTAACTGTAAAAATAAGCATTTTTACATAACTTGTGTGGAACCTATATAAGTGTGATAAATGATTTTAAAAATCTATAAGCATTATGTGTTTACAAGTATTTATATGATAGCAATCTCATACTTTAGTACACTTTAATTTAATTTCAAAATGTCACTACTATGGTAACTACCTTCTATGTAAAACTAAATCTAGGTAGTATATATATAATCTGTACTCAAGATTTCAATATATTAGTCTATGCCACATTGACACCATAAATCAATAACATTTTCATTCCATCACTAAACTTCCAACTTTCCAAGGATATTATTTATATAACTATTATGATGAATTCAAGGTGGAATAGAATTTAGAATTTTAATTTCTAGCATACCCATCTTAAACTCATTTACACTTGGATGTATCATACTAAGCCATTTTTAAATAAAATATAATTATACCAAAGAAATTAAATATTCTACATATTTCTCAACATGGTCAATACTATCCCCAACACAATGTCTATTAAGTTTGTGTACATTAGAACATAGGTTAACCAAATTTTTATGTAATCATTTAACCTAATGACCATCCATTACTATGTAAATGCTTAACATATACTAGCTAAATGAAATTAGAATAGGTATTATGAATTTAATTATTTCATGCACTCAAATAACATCATCTAAATTTCCACATAAACTACCTAATAATTAAACTTGCCCGATGAACTACTAAACAACATAATTAGAATAAACAACCATGTGAAAAATATAATTCAATACAAGTATTTCACATAAGAGTATCATTTTCATCGCATCATCCAACAAATAACATATTATTTACACTAACACAAAATTGTAGGTTGTAATAATTTAACAATAATTAATGAGGGAAGACTAATTGTAGGTAAAGTAATTAAGAGCCCAAGAACATTAGTAGGATAATATAAACATTTTAACAACTTCATTAAGTATACTAGGTGATAATAACTTTTTGCATTATGTATGAAGTGTTATAGGAGAAGGAACACATTTAGAGAGGTGTGATATAACTTTTCACAACTAGAGTATTTACTAGATTCTCAATCAAGTAAAAACAATGAATCATGTAAATAATGTGTACCAATAGAGGAGAATAAATCACCAAGATATGTTCCACATCAATCCAATATAACATGACCCATCCTATGATCCCCCCATTGGTGGACCTCACCATTCCAACCATCATCTAGGTGGTGGATTCAAACATTTAGGCTTTTAGGGCGAGGATGGAGCAACATGAAATGCATAAGCCATCACATTTATACCCATAATAATAACACTCAACACCCAAAATAAATAGATAAACACCACAACTAATACCCAAGGATTACACTCAACCACATGAACCTAAATCAAACTATCAAGCTCAAAAAAATAATAACAAGGACACCAAAGGGTCAAATAACAAATAATCACAATTAGGAGTTTATCAAATCAAGAGTATGAAAGTGATAAAATTATTACCATTAAATTAAATAACCAAGAAACTTGATCTTCATAAAATTTGAGAAAGATAAAAAAATAAAAAGTAATTATACTTGGCCAAAGTGCCAAATTACTTAGAATCTGAGTAAAAACAACAAGATGAAACCCCCAAGTTGAGTTACTTTAGCAACAAGATGAATAAAAAATTGACCCAAATCAAAAAACTAAACTATAACCCATTATTTTATGTAAAAATACTTACTTTCAAGCCCAAGGTCGAGCCCTAACATAACTTAGAAAAATTTAAAAGAGCCTAGTATAAATTTTAAGGGAATTGTCCAGCTAGGGCATAACCAAAAAACTATAATCAAACTGGCTCCATAGGAAGGTTGAGCCCTAACTCAAAGATATTTAAAAACCACAAGTGACCAAGGTTTCAATGTAAACAGTATTAAAATTTTTCCCATAACCAAAATAAATGGTTATGTAATGATTTTAAAATGAATAGGAGGATTTACATGTTCATGTGGAAGTCCTCACGTCTTCCTCATGAACCTGTAAATTTATTATTATTATTTTTTGTATTTTAGTAGAGTACAAATTGATTTCAATGATAATGGCATCCCAAAATTCTTATTTATAAATTTTAAATGCATTACTTACTTATAACTAGATATTGATTATGAAGTTATCCCCTTATTTTCCTCTTGCCAAGACTCCCCTTATCTCCACCGCTCGTCCTTCCTTTTCTTTGATCCTTACCAGCTCAATTTTATCCCTCCATTAAGGCCTATAGATGTTTTTTCATGATTTCATTACTTTTCATGGCTATCATTTCCTCTAGGGTTTTCTCTTTTAACTAGCGTACTAATTCACACTTTGTTCCATTCAAATCCATTCGATTACCCATTTTGGGTAGAGAGTCAATCATAACGCCATCATGAGCCCTGATATGTCTAAGGTTAAACTTTTTTGTTATGCCATATATTTTAACTACTAGGAAGAGATGATAGACAAAATTAAAAAACAAAACCTAATACATCAACCTAGATTTGGTCATTATGCCTTAGGTGAGTTAAAAAGTCCCATGAACACCTTAGGCCATCATAGCCTAAATATTTTTAAAATAACATCATAATTCATGGGGGTTAATTATTTCCACATAGGGTCCAAGTTAAATACTACATGGAAGTATCAAGACATGCCAAGATTCATAGTCTCTAGTCTATTTAAGGGCCCATAGTGAAAATCCAAGTCATCGTGACTAATGATCAAATAACTTAACCATAATGCAGTTAAAAAGGTAAGCAAGCAATCCAAAGCATGATTATGTAATCAGACCCTTAAGAGGCCAGAACAAAAATATAATACAACTAAAATAAAGCAATATATGAAAAAGGACAAAACCAATCGATAAAACATGGGACAATACATAACAAGATAATGAAATTTGGACAAGAAAATAAGCACAATCAAGAAGGAAATAATAATAATAGTGCCTGAACAAGCTCAATCAATGAGTTTAGATGGAAAATAAATACATCATAAAACACTAAAAATACTCATTATGAATAGATGGATTATTTTAATTTCATCTCATATACTTGTGCTAGTGTTACCTAATTGCTCACTAACCCTACCCTTTATTGCCCCAACTGTCAAAGTCCACTTCCATCCTAGCTCATGTACCTATGAATCCTATAGCCACAAAATATGACAACACACTCTTTTGAGTGATCCTATTTCTAGGCACTTCTAAAACCTTCTCTCTATCATTATATATTTTATACACACCTCAATCACCCAAACAACTCATCTCATTCATTTCCTTTATTACCTTCCTTTCACTCATTCATTATCTTCTCACTAAGCAATCTTCTTAGGCTTCTAGTATCAAATCTTGTTATTGGTTATAAGGACTCAATATACTTCCATGGATGGTATTTTATGATCATATCACACTTACTTTAACCTCTTTCAAGTACTTAATCACACTTTAACACTCATTTCCACACCTCAAGCTCATAATGATACCACTAAGCTTGTAGCATTTTTTTATACAATTTCTCTTTATTTAAAGGATCTCTCAACTTTCCTAAGGATATGATACCATATTATACCACCTTATATCTCTTTACAAGTCTATATAAATTTTCAAGTTCTAAATCCATATCTAGATAGTACTTCCTTTGTAGGCACCTTACCAATTAGGCCTATTAGGCCTCTATACTCTTGCTCAAGCCTCCAATCTGTATTGTATGCTATATTACCAAAATAAAAACCACTTCATTAATTTTAAACATTTAAAAATGATATATATTATAAATTTTCACAATTTTCCATTAGTTAGAACTCTGGATATCAGGGTTTTTGTTTGGAAACCCTAGCTAGTGTAAAAATGCAGGGTTGTATTAACCGAGAGATCAAAATTCCAAAAATTTAATTTTAAAGTGTTTCAAGAAAACTTGAGACCTATTATATGTATTTTTAGACCCTATCCACCTATTCAAATAGTTTATGGTTCTTTTTTAACATGGTTACGACTTGTAATGCATAAAATACAGATTTGTGTGTTCTAATGGAGGATTATGTTAATAGGATTCGAATACACTTTAGTTAGAAGACTCTTTTAAGGACATTATAAATATTTCTCCCATTTTTCTCAAATATTTAGACCACACTAATCTTAAAATAATAATGATATCCATTTCTTGAGAGCAAAAAGACTTCATCTCTTCTATCAAGTTGATTGTCCACTCAAGATAGGGTACAAAAATAGTTCTCAGGGTTTGTTTGATTGTTAAAAATCAATGGTAGTTATCTTCAACAACATTAATAACTAATAAAATTATAATTTATATATATATATATATATATAATCAATTATATATCACTTCCTTAAATCATACATACTCATTTCTTGGCATTAGACTGTGTAAGCAAGGGTTTCTTGATTATGTCACAGGGTTTGTTTGCATACAAGAGGTTTCTAATTTTACAAGGATAATATCTAGACTATTCTCCCTTAAAATATTATAAATACTCAACCATTTCCATAAATAATTACTCTTCCAACCATATACTCTCACTTTTCTTAACAATCTGACTGAGTGAAACAGGGTTGGCTATGTAAATAGAGATCCTTCATAATGATGGACTATGCATTACCTTTACCATTCAATTTACTTTCAATCCTACTACTATACGTTCTCATTATCCATACACTATTTTCAGACCATAACTTCTATCATAACCATAATATATTCCTTAAGAACATCACCTACCTTCATTTACTCCATTCCTATTTTTCTTTACTTTGATTGTAACCTACAATCATTATATCAGCCTGTAATAACACATGTAAAGAGGTCTATATATAGGCTTAGCTTTACATTATAATATATAATATAAATAAATCATATATCTATAAAGAGAGAGTAAAATACCAAAACAACCACGTTTCTTTATTCATTTCAATCAATAAACATTACATTTTCAATCCAATCATGGACTTATCATCTTTTTTTAGGAGTTTTGTACATTATTTCATTCTCTAGTTTCTCCTCCTCCTCCCATAAACTATATCCTCTCTCTCTCTCACTCTCCTATACACTACAACTAATTCCAACTTCCATTTTCATCAAAACATTTACATTGGTTTTGTGAGGTGGTTACACAATTATACTCTCTCATACCAACCTAATGTGAGAATAGTGATTACATGACTAAACATAACTCTTAATGGTCACCACCTTTATGACTTAGACATGAAATGTCTTCAAACCACTTTTACATGACTACTTTGATCCTTTGAAATAAATTTCTCTCGCCTATTCACTTCAGACCGTGCTCATGGTCCTTTTATGCTTGGTTCAAATATTTGAATTTTCAAATTTATGGTTTTGGAGGGAAAACTTCTAGCACCTATAAAAATCACTCCTATGACTCAAAATGTCTTAAAAGACATAAATGGGCCTTATAATGTCCCTCACACAGACTTACATCCTTAAATAGACCAAATATGACTCCTAATTAAAACATTTCACCTTACCAACACAAAATGACATTTATATGATTGATGTTCTTGCATCAACACTCATCTCTCAAAGATTATTAAGTTAATCCTTAAATTACTAACTATACCTATGAAAGGTGATGATAAATTTGTGAATTTTTTTGCTAAAATTAAAAACATTAATTCTCAATTATATGTATGTCATTGTAATTTGATTCAGGATTGGTTAATTTATTTTATCATTTAATTAAATATTCATGAAGTTAGAAATTGCATTTTAATTTTGAATTCTAAGTATCAAACTAAGCGAGATATCCCTAACCTTACCACCTTATCTGCTCTCTTGATTCAAGAAAAATAAGTGATGACCAACTTTTAATATAAGGAGAATGCCACTCAAGTACTTCTCACTCTTAATAATGTTTCTAATAACACTAAAAACTAGAAATCTAACCCTAATTCTACTAAAGGCAAATACAAAAATAATAAATATGGTAAGAAAAATCATACACCTAAGTTTTTAATAAAAATTATAATATGTGTGGTATATCTAGTCTTATAAGGGAAACTTATTATAAAAATAAGGATATAAATAACAATCAAACTTCTAAAAATAATAAAGGGAAGAAATCTAATCAAAACAAGTAGAAGAATCAAAACCCTAATCAAAATAATAATTAGGATTCAAATGTTATTACTGAATATGCTACTTTATGTGCTTCAAATGAAAATGAAATAATTTTAGATAGCAGTGCATCACAACATATGTCATGATTATCTAGTATTTATTGTGATTCTAAAGATTTCTCCAAAATAATTTACTTATGAGATAATTCTTTTTTAGAATTAACTAAATAGGGCAAAGTAATGTTTTCAAATGTTACTATAAATGATGTTTTCTATATACTTAAGCTTAAAAAAAATTCTATCTTATTCTCAACTTACAAATGACAATTTCATTTTAATATTACTTTAGTATAGCTGGTCCATTAGAAATCATTCTAGTTCCTTGATTGTTGAAGGTGTTCAAAATAATAGTTTATATATCTTTTCTCTTTCTTCTGCATGTTTTCTTTCATCGTATAGTAATAATGAATCTCAATTATGGAATGAAATATTAAGACATGTTAATTTGATAAATTTATATGATATGTATGAAAATAATCTTTTTATTATACTTTCTCCTATCCATTATCATCATGAGACTTGTGAGGGTTGCTTATGTGGTAAGCAACATACTCATCCCTTTCACAAGAATCATGATGTTAATTCATCACATTATTTAGAATTGATTCATAGTGATTTTTTAAGACCTATTAAAGTTGTAGCTCTTAATGGTTCTTTATATTCTATTACTTTTATTGATGATTACACTAGATTGATCTAGTATTTTTTTATTAAAAAGAAATCTAATGTGTTATCTAAATTCAAGGAATTTAAAGCTAGTGTTGAAAATGCATTTGATTTTTATATTAAGAGACTAAGAATTGATGTTGATATTTTTATCACCAAAATGTCAAAATGTTAAGTAACCTAAGGAAGACCCATTTTTTTATTTTTTTTTGTAAAAATGCCTTCAATTGACCCAAAATACTCATTTCCCTAAGCCTACAAAAACTGGAGATTGGACTACAATTTATAGTTTGTAAAATTAAAAATTGCTTCCTAGACTTCAGTTCTTTTAATATATTAGTCAATGGTAACTGGAGATCTAGTTGCAATTTAAAATTTTAAAAATTTAAAATTACATCCATACCTTTGCTTCCCACTAAACACTAGCTAATGAAAAATGGAATCCCACTCACAATTTATAATTTACAAAATTGCAAATTAAAAATAGAGTTTTGCTTCCTACAAACCAAGTAACTCATGGAAACTAAAACCATGATTTGAATTCCTAAAACAATCTATGTTTTTATACTTTCTTATATCCTTTCTCATCATGAAACTTGTGAGGGTTACTTACATGGTAAGCAACATACTAACCCCTTTCACAAGAATCATGATGTGAATTCCTCACATCCTTTAGAATTGATTCATAATGATGTTGTAGGACCTCTTGAATTTGTATCTTTTAATTTTTATTTATATTTTATTAATTTTATTGATGATTACACTATAATTATCTAGTCTTTTTTCATTAAAAATAAATCTGATGTGTTATCTAAATTCAAAGAATTAAAAGCTAGTGTTGAAAATGCATCTAATTTTTCTATTAAGAGATTAAGAACTGATGTTGATATTTTTGTCACAAAAATATCAAACTATAAATTACCCTTAGGTTTCAGGTAAACCCATTAATTTTTTGGAAAAATGCCTTAAATTGATCCAAAACACTAATTTCCCTAAGCCTGTGAAAACTAGAGATTAGACTATAATTTGTAATTTGTAATTTGTAAATTACTTCCCAGACTCTGGATTATAAAATACATTAGCCAATAGAAATTGGAGGTGTGGTTACAATTTTAAATTTATAAAATTAAAAATTGCATCCATGCCTCTGCTTCATGCTAAACACTATCTGACAAAAATTTGAACCCCACTCGCAATTTGTAATTTACAAAAGTGTAAATTATAAGTGGAGTTTCACTTCTTGCAAACCAAGTACCCCATACAAACTATAACCGCAATCATAATTTTCAATTTAAAAAATTTTAAATCAAAAGCATATATCTACTTCTCATGTAACACTCTAACCAAAAATTGGAACTCTGGTTACAATTTACAACTTACAAAGTTATAAATTGCAATCTGAGTTTCAGTTCCCACCAACCACCTTTCCTACAAAATTTAGAACTCCAAGTGAAAATTTCAATTCACAAAATTTAAAAATTTTCCCTGAGTTCTACCTTCTCATTTTTTAAGGGTCAATCAAGATAAGGCCATAGAATTCGAAGGTCAAATTATAATTAGCAAAATTGTAAAATTACAAAGTTATTTATAGACTCTAGATCTTTTCTAACCACCACCATTATGGCATTAATTATAGGGGTCTCAAATAAATCAAATTAGGTTTTAGGTAAATCATTATTTAAGTTTGCTAATTTAGTTTGGATCTCTCACCTCAAACCTAGAACCTGCTTGCAACACTACCACACCTTTGACCCTGCAAGCCATAACCATGAGCCATGAACCATGCCACACTACCATTAACCCCCTTGCATAGTACTTTGTTCAACCCTCTATGTTTTCTAAGCCATATTTTTTTGTAAATCAAGATTGTTTTATTCATTTACATTTTTTCTACATTCCTTTGTTTTTTTTACTACTTTTTTAGGTTTTTCATTGATTTCCTTAGGCATTAATAGGTTGTTGGTAGATTTCATCATAGCATTAGGGTTGTTTACAACTCATATCATCTTTCCAAGATTTTCCTTAAAAACCTAGGTTTTTTAACAAAATTCACAAATAAGTCACATATTCCTAAGATATTCTAAAAAAAATAATACTCCTCTGAAATATTCCTTCATAATCCCCATGAACTTTCCACTTGTAATTTACACCTCCAAAACTTGTAGGATTTCAACCTACAATTACAACCCCACAGTTCTATGGAGTTTTCCATTGCTTTGAGAAATCCCAATAGTTGTTAGAATTTTTTTCAAGAAATTCAAGTGTGTTTTTCACATGCCATCTCTGTTGGAGATTTCAACCTACATTTACAACTCTAATTTCCCATAGACTTTTCCACTACATAGAGCAACTCCAGGTTCTACCATAGTTTTCACTTGTGTTTTGCACTTGAAAATCCCACCAAATTTGTAGTTAGTTTTCCCCCAATATTTTATCTAGAATAAATGTTTTGGAAAGAGATGAAGTCCAAATCTAAAGACATGGTGTCACTCTCAGTCTAAAATCTAACACAACTGACATTATAGACACAAACCTAGGTCACATTAACCTAGTTAATTTTTAAACTAGAATAAATGCTAAATCAAGAATGATTGGATATAGAGCATCGATGAATTTGTACTTCCCCAAGTAGTAGCTTTCCCCATGAATATGCAAAGCCCTGAGTTGGTATTTACACTAGTATAACATTATGATGTTGATAAGAGAGAGCTACTAAATGATAAAGGGGAGAGGATTCTAAATTTGGACCCAAAATTCATTGACTCCATGTTTTCGATACCAAAATTTGAGAGTTACTTAGATATAAATCTATAATCCTAAAATAAATTCTATCAAGATAACAACACGGGATGCCAGAGAGTAATGAATAAATAGTGGCTAAGGATCCCTAGGGTTGCATCCACTAGATTGCCTAAAACATTAGCAAGGATTTATTTTAAGGATTAAGAAGGTGATATAATCATATTATTGCATAGTGTCACTATTATCCATGATGTAAAGAGTTTTCAAGACTAGATGTCTCACTATATTGGGTTGTCTATGAGAATAAATAACACATCCACTGAGTACAACTCATCAGTGACTCCATCCATAAGTAATTGATGGAGGTCTAAACTATAGGGAAAAATTATATGACTTCTTATCTAGTATATATTGGCTAGAGGAAGATATTTCCTAGGGCTCAACATAGTATCTGACTAGACAAATAAAGTGTTCAACTATTACCTTAGCCTCACACTTAACACAAGCAGGTAGTACTTTAGAAGGGTGAATGATGCATTTATCTATTACATAATAGTTATTTTTGATAAAGTACTAGAGAGGAAGGGGTTATCTAATGTTACCACTTCATATATTATTTATTGGGGTTCTTATTTCATCTAGTTCCCCATATGCTCCTACTTTAGGGTATGCGGATTCAACCATTGACCTTACACCCTTCTAAGATATGTGAGTGATAAATAAGATTTGATGGAGCTAGTGAGGTAACTAGTTGAAACTCATAAATTTTTATCCAACAAACATAAATTGGGAATTCATTTCCCTATTAACAGAGGTAGGTATGCATGCCCTCTTTAGTAAAATCCAAGTGTGTTGCTACATAAATGAAATAAATGACCTTGAGGGATTTGGAGGTAATACCATTCTATGATGTTCATGGTAACTATTGTCACTTGAACTTACACCCAATGAGGATATGGGATAATATTCTTCTCATTCAAGTGAGATAATGGAATCACCTTAGGGTTATGGGTATCCTTATTAGGAGGTGGATCTCTAGATTAGGGACTAGCTCCCCTTGATGTACAACTAAAGCTCATATCATACTACCAACACTTGGTGAATGAAAATGGATAGGGATAACATGAAATTAGACTTAGTCTATAGGAGGTGATACACCAAAATATTTTCTCTACTAATACCTTTATTATGCACTAGGAATTAAGGACAAATTGCACATACACTTCATCCAATATCAATCTTCCTTGTCACATCAATGCTTCAACATGGGGTCTTAGAGATAACATAAACTAGGATAAACTAGAAAATGTGTATTATAAGACACTCTATTGAGTATCATACTCACTATACCTATAATCTACTTTGACACTTTTTGACCTGTAAAAGAGAGATTACAAACACACAAGGTACTAGGGAGAGTAACATGTGAAGGTAAATTAAAATTACACTTGCACAAGACTAAAAACCATCATGTACACTTAGTGAAATATTTGAATGAGGTAAAACACTTGTATTTATTATATTAAGGAAAAAATTTGGTAGGGCTTCACCATACCCAGGTAGAGAGATGCATATAATATCCAAGAAGGCTCAATTTATAGAATATATGAGAGGAGAGAGAGAGAGAAGGGGAGTCCAAGAGTCACTTAGACATGTGTCAATGATGTGAATATTAGTAAAAATTACATGGTAGAGAGTGATGAGGTGATCCATTCCATGTTATGAACTATAAATTTCATCTCCAATCATTCAAGGCCTACAAGGTGGTCAAGAAACTCCTTTTTTATGCATTAAAAACTACCCCTCATGATTTGCCTTCCAAAACTAACCTATAACTAAACTTTATCAATTTTTATGATGGATTTGAGTAATAGGGGTTACAAAAAATTCCTCACATTCATTATTGAGGTCTTAAACCACTCATGATAATATATCCATGCATAACCATCCTTGGTAATCTCAAAATAGCTCTTTTCC
Source organism: Torreya grandis (assembly GCA_037957365.1). Lineage (NCBI taxonomy): Eukaryota > Viridiplantae > Streptophyta > Pinopsida > Cupressales > Taxaceae > Torreya > Torreya grandis. The sequence goes on along the minus strand of JARHVA010005571.1, from coordinate 829,774 downwards.
CTTCATTTCTCACACTTGGCACATAAACAATATTCAAAACTAAAATAAGAGTAATTACATGTTTCCAAAGTATACATGGCTTAATTTACAATAAAAAATCCTTAAAATTCTTTCCAAATGAAGATTCACCATTTTATTTAAGTCTTCCCTAGCTGGCTCACTAGATTAGCTGAAATGAGAGAGCTAGAAAGGACACTTGTGAGTATTCAAAAACTATTAAAATTTCATTAGTATCTGGTTTGGGTCCTAATTTAACCTCCCAAGTTTTTGGCATCCATTGATCATCTTCAAGACCTATAAAACATAATAAAATATTAAAGAAAACTATTTATTTCATGACCTATACTATTCTATATAATCCAATTCCATGGATTTGATCTTAATGGATTTTAAAAAAACTTATATTCATCAATCATGGTCAAATTTATCCATTTTTAGGCACTTATAGCTTCATTTCATCCATCAGGTCATAAAATAGGGTTACCAAGGATTTTGAAGTGATTATCCCTCTTAGCCTTTATTCATAAAGGCTACACATTAGAAATATTTTAAAATTACATTTTTTTCTCCTCAGGTACCCTCTCCAACTCCAAATTACTCAATGTCCCATGCATAAGCTCATGAAAGTTTTGAGTTTTTCAACTTGACCACTCAAGTCCTTGTGCACTTCTATGAGGGTTTAACTCATTTTAAGCCATGAATTGATTAATTATGAGTTAAATTGAAAAAAAATATTCATAAACCCTTTTATATGTTCTAATAACATTCCCCAATCATTTTAATGGCGTCCCAATAGCTATAAGTGAAGAGTGACCCTATTTTGAGACTAGGCGTAGGCCTTGTCAATAGGTCTGCCTGCCACTTGAGACTCCACCTAACCCTCAATGGATTCCTATACATATTGATGTTTAAAACATATATAATATACCACTTTAATCATTAACTAACCAATTTTAAATCTTTTACAAGGTTGTAAATGTATATGACCTTCATCTTGGTTTTTAGGCCTAAGGGTTTCCTTCACACATGACTATAACCCTTGTTGTGTAGGGTACCTTATTTGATTCCAAGGATTATATCAAGGTTTTTTATATTTTTTTAGTTTTAATTAATATTATACATCTTTAATTTGTTCTTACCCTACCTTTTGGTCATCAATTTCACCATTTTTCCTAAAATTGTCATGTTCATGCTTGGTTAAACTGCCCCTACTCTGAGACACAATAGAGAAGTTTTTCCCCATTATATCATCAACTATTATTATTTTAAAGTTTTTAATATGCCATAATTATGTTATTAACCAGTTTTTATCGCTTAATTCCAAGGATAGACCCTCCAACTCTTCAAATTTACTAAGCAGACTTTTAGGGTATGCAGACTGTGAGGGTCGGCAGGGTATAGGCTAGGTTTGGAGGTTTTATGGATTTATTTGAGATTTATTATGATATTTATGGATCATAAATTCCTCATATTATTTATTTAAACCATTTTATATCTTATTTTCTCCTAAACACTCCTCCCATGCTTTTGGAAACCTAAACTAGGTTTATGACTACAAAGGTAAGGAAACCCTATTTTAGGCCTAACTGTAAGTGATTTTAAGCTTGGTTGATGCTTTAGGAACACAAAACAATTCCATATGATGTTATAAACTCATAAAATTGGTTATTAATAATTTTTATAAGGCTAAACTCCATTCCTTACACCCATGTATCTTTCATTCCCAAGATTAGGCTATGCTCATTAAGGCTTGTGACTTCTTGTAGGCCTAGGTCCAAGCTTTGTTTGATGTTTGTGGACCTCATATTAAGTTTTATTAGGTCATATTACCCTCCCCCCCCCAAATTTGATTTTATTTCATTTTTTAATCCTTAAAACTATCATTAATTCATGTTTAGGTCCTCAAGGAGGACATCCCCTACCTTGATTGAATTGAGACCATTTATTTTGCCCCTATAGGTGCATTTGGTAAGAATTAGGCCTTTTGGATGTTTCACTTAGGTTTTTCATGAGTTAATTGAGGTCATATTTCATGAATTTCATCTATACCCACTTTTAAATCCCCAAATGAGGTCCAAGTTTCAAACTTCCACCTCACTACCAATATGTCTTAACTAACTATGTTTTATGAGTTTTAGGATACCTGTAGGTGTATTAGAGTTATCTTAGGTCACGTGTTTGAAAATAATCAGATAAAATTTATGTATATTACCATAAAAACATACACTTCACCTTAATCCTTCAATTTTACCACTATTATCCCAAATGAGACAAAATCTTGCTAAGGCCTATTGTAGGTTAGTATTCCAAGACCTATGCATGGATAGGGGGTTTGCATTAGTGGTTAAAATATCAAAATCTACCTTATCTCTATCATATTGGCTCATGATAGTCATTTTGGATCATTTTGGATGGTTTCAAATTGATGTCATAATTTAATAGCATCAAATTGAAGTGCAAAGTCAATTTGCCATTAATACCACATAAATATCACTGTTATAATTCAGTGATTTTTTTGCCATCTCAAGGTATTTCAAACTCCATCTTCCACTTACCTTTTGGACCTTAAAATTGGAATAGTATTTTTATGTGGATAGGGATATAATTAAAAACAATCAAATATATTAGAAACACCTATTTTCATGGCATATACTATCCCAAAAAAAATTTAGGATCTCTGTTTGGTCCATTTAGGGACTGAGAGCCCAAAATGGTCTGATCATCTTTTTAAGTGAAAGCTTTAACTTGCATGGTATCTTATCCATTATGACATGAAATATATGAACCTTTGGGTATTATATGAAATAAAACATGAATTACACCATGTTTTTCACTCTTTTCACCTTCGTACAAACCTCTTGAACTCAAGCATAAGCTGATTGTGAGCACACTCTACAGACAATATAGTGAATAAAGAAAGTGAATGATTTGCCTTTAAGAGTATGTTGATTTGATCTTTAACAAGGTAATTAAAAAAAATAACTTTGAAAAATTGAGTCCAATCACATTAAAACACTTCATGGATCCTCTCCCACTTTATAAAACTCAGGTTATCCATCCATGACTGCAATCTTGAAAAATAACACAATTTGGAATTCTCCTTCAAGGGTATTGAGAGATGAAGTTTTGGGTGTTGGAAAAATCATGTATAGGTCCAATTAAAACCTGAAAAAACTTCATAAAACTCACATAGCTCCATTGATTTATGAAAACTAGAAATAAATACACAACCATACCCCTCTTGAATGTAATTTCTTAAAAATCTGCCTAGAATGTAATTTATTGTTCATGAAGGAGGAGCCACCAATATAAGATTTACTTTTATGTATGTGTATTTAATTTATATTAATATACACTTATATAATTATTCTTTCTGACTCCAATTGTACGATCCATAACAAGTGTTTAAAAGTGCTCCTCTTGAGCTTGCCAAGTGAAAATGAAGGAAAAGAAGATAAAAATGAAACTTTTCATGTAATGTCTACAATCCAAATGTGGTAATGACCTGTGGGGAGGTTAAGCATCACACCACCACGTTTTTAGCTTCAAGGGAACTTGATAAGTCTATATAAGTGTTAGAATGGCCTATTTTTAGGAAAAACTACCATTTTACTGATGAAACTAACTTTTAACTACCACTTGACTTAATATTAACATTATTTGACCTTATCCACATTCTCATCCACCTTGGTGACAAATATTCCCTCTTATAATTCTGTACAAGTCAATTAATAGGCCAAAATGTGACCAAAAGGCCCCCTTTTGCACATGAGACATAACAAATAACTAATTTATGACTTGTAAACACATTGAAACATGATAAATACCATATTATGATAATTTGACATAATTGTATCCTTTTAACAAGTTTTACTAAGGCTTTACCATGTTTAGATTTGGTTAACTAAGCCATTTCAAGGAAGATGAGCTTCAAAAAAGACTAGGGGAAGGATAAGTGAGATAATAGACCAACATGACACCATATAGGACACATGGAAACCTTATTCAAAAGTTTAAAATAGTAGGGGTTGACCTCATTTGACTAGAAGTCAAATTTCATGAACAATAACATCAATAGTACACTAGGAATTGTAACATATTCCCATGTCCCTTACTTTAAAGACTAATAGGAGGACTTGGATGATGAAGAGGAGGTAATACTAAAGGACTATTCAAGAATGACCTTGGATTAGGTTAAGATTTTTACATATCACTAGTTCTTGAGGACTTGGTAGATACTGAGTCCCTAGTAGACAAGGTCTACCATGATAATAGGATCTACTTAAAACCCCTTCCAATAGTATGGTGGTATAATCTTGAGTATTTCTCTCTAATAAATAGAACCACCCATGTGATAAATAGAACACTCATATGGAGTATAATTAAAGGGGTCTAAGTGACCAAATAGAAAATAATCATCAGTGGTAAAATACTAGAGCTCAAAGAAAAAGGAGTACCACCATCAATAGAAGGTTCCAAAAGTGGAACACTCCCAAATCAACCAAATAGGCCAATGATTTCCCACAAGATAAATAAAAAATAAAAGTCCAATAAGGGACAATCAAGTAGCTAGGGAGTAGTAACAGACCAACGAATAATCATTTCATCTAAGGATATAATTGTAGTTTAAGTAACCATAGCTCCAACCCCCATCTCAATTATAGTTACAACTCCCATCTCTATGATACTTACCCCACCTATTTATGTTGTTCCAATGGCTTCAACACATCCTCCTCTAGTCTCCACTCCTCCTTCACATCAAGTGACTCCACTATGCATTCCCATCAATTTTACTATGTCAATAAGTCCATTACCAATAGTTTAATTCTCTCAATTGGACATTCGAGTCTCCCCTCAATTAGACACTCAAGTTTCCATTCCACATTCCTCTTCCACAATCTCACTCCCCCCTTCCAAAATTCCCTCTATCTCATCTATAATTCATTCCATTACATTAATCACCAACACTACCTAGTAGTATATAGTTATGGATTCAGTCATTGTGACTATAATCTTGTTAGCCATCCCAACTCCTAAGATAACTACTATTTCATCTCCATATCCATTCATCTTTCCTACTTTACCAACCCTCTTACCAATTTTATTAACTCATTCAAGGATTTAGACTCCACACTTCCAAAGGTTCCTAAATTCCAACTCCTTATGTCTACTCCTCCATTAATATCAAGTACATCTCCCACACCCCTAGTAAACACATCCATTTCCCCTACCTCTTCAACTTCCATAGTAGCTCCAACCCCTATAGAGGAGATAGAGAAAGAGCAAGATATTGATACATAGATGGACCCTCAACCCATATATGGGGAAGATATGGTAAAGACATTTGAAGAACAATCAATGGAAATATCAATATAAGATACAACACTTGTTACTATTCCCACTAGTGCAACATCTTCAATTGAAATTTTTTAAGTGATAGTGTCATCACAATAGGATGCTACTCCTAGTTGGTTAGCATAAATAGTAGGGAAGAAATGTAAGCAAATGGTGTCCCTAAATATATTGGATTTTTGTTTCATATATGCACACAAGAAATCTAAGGCAACTCCTAAACCATTTCAAGAATATTGTATGGCTCAGTAGGGGAAAGGTGTGTAAAGATTACAATCCCCTCACTAGATAAATAGAAATAAGATCTAGTGGTGGGGGATTACCAAGTATCAAAAGTTCACCTTGTACGTCCTAGGAGAGAGGGGTTGAAACATGATGTTTAATCAAGCCTTAACTCCCTCTTTGAGATAATGGATAGTGAAAAGGTCAATAAGGATGAGCTAAAGAACAAGGTTGATCAACTAATGACTGCATAGAAGAAATTCATCAATCCCACTATTCAACTAGCATAACCTATCACTCAGATCACATATCAAGCAACACTTGATGTAGTGATAAAATTTGGTAACATGGGAAGGGCCACTAAGTAATGGATATAAGAGTTCATTTCAAAAGGAAACAAAGTTATTGAATTATTTATAGACCATTATACAACTTTGAGGGAGATAAGGGACACCATGAGAGAACAAATAAATAAGTATCAAGAAGAGATAGAAAGATTGAATTTTTTTAATCCAAAATTGATAGCTATGGACTAAACTAATATTAACATCCTCCTTATGGAAAAAATATTGAAAAATTATGGAGATCAAGAAGAATTAGATAGAGCAGCTTAATTTTGAATAAATATAATCACAAATAGTGCCAATAAAGCTAAGGTTGTATATGACAAGGCCACTGACATGCTATATGACATTGAAGATTTATTGAGTAAATTTTCATGCCGAGCAAAACATTACCAAGATAAGGTCCTTTTAGTGCAATAAGTTTAGGATAAATTCAAACAAGTGGTTGAAGGAGAATTAACAAGAGATGCAACCTTTATCTTGAGCTCTATCCACTGGTTCATCAAGTATCATAACACATTGGATCAAATTGGTAAAAAGACTCCACCATACAAAACCTTCTGAAGGGAACCCTTCAATACAATAGTAGAATGCGAGATAAGTAACCACTACTCTTTTGGTCCTAATGAAGATATAATCTTTGATATTTTCAAGGGTTTTGAAGTACACATTGAGAAAACATAGGTAAAGAAGGATAAAGAGTCAAACTATGTTTTGGTTGTAGATTAATTCTTTCTATCAAAACCATTCTTGTATATTTGATTTTCATTATTATAAAAATATTGTAAAGTTGAAAAAACACAACTTGTAAATTATAATTATCATCTTGATAGCTCTTTTTAAGAAAGAGCCACCTGTATTTTCTATATTCCTTTTTGATAGGTTGATAATTATAAAAAGAAAAATTGCAAATTACGCTTTTCAATTTGACAAGTTTTAAGTTGCTTAAGTTGTAAAAGCACATATTATAAAATGCAATTCTAGTTTTGACAAAGTTGTGTGATTTGAAAGTTTTTAAAGTCTTAATTGAAAATTACAAATTAGGGTTTTGTAAAAAATGTAACTTATCTTTTATTATAAAATTAGAGTTTTACTTTGGTGTCCCCCATTACATGAAGAGCAATTATAGCTAAACTGAAGAATACCAAGGCATTGCATGAATATTTCCAAGTTCCCTCCATGTCTCTAACAATTCAAGCTCATGCCCAGCTCTAGCATGTTCTTTTACAAACTTATTCACCTCACTAAGGATGTTATTTTAGTTGTAGATCATGCCTCTTTTCATGGAGTTTCCAAATTTTGCATGTTCTTCTACTAGGCATGGATTTCCTTGTTAACTACATCTTTTTTATGAATTTTTTTGTATAAATATGGTAAATATGGCATAAATCATTTATCTTTTTTCTTTTAGAGACTTATTCTTCATTTTGAATAATTTTTCTACATGTTTTAACCTCGAGAATAAGAATAAATTGAATATTTGTGTTTCTTGTTTAAGAAATATTTGTGTATGCAAGGTTATTTAAATATTTATGGATGTTTGAATTATTGTTTTAGTCATGAAATTTCCTTTGTGTTATTTTATACCCTTTTGGAAAAAAAATTGATTAAAAATAAATAATATTGTCCCTTGTATGAAAAATACCAATTATTTCATTTAATTTCATATTTGCATGAGTTTGTGCTCGTAAAAATTTCAATATGTTCATTGTTATATTGTGTTAATTCAAGAAAACATTAAAATCCACTACAAAATATTTTGTGCAATTTCCATTTTCAATTTTTCAAATTTCATTCTCAAAACTCTTTTCCCCAATCAAACCCTAGTTTAGGATCAAGATCACTAAGAAGTAGAATTTCTATATAGGCTAGTAATTTCTCAGTTTCACTAAATTTATTAAAAGTAATCCAATGTTATCTATAGGTTCACTTAAATTTTCCAAGGTCCTATAGCTTTTAGGTGATCCCATTGTATGATTAGATTTTCACACAACAAGCTATGACATCAAGAACAGGTGCAAAATCTATGTGATAACAATTTTTGGCACACCTGGTGGGACCAAAAAATTACAAAGAGATTGGTTCTATTATTAGTGAGCATTATATGATATCTATACATATTTTAAAATTATATGATGACTCAATTGGCTTATATATTTAGGAATTCAAGGTTTACGTATGCCAAGCAAACAAATCAGGTCATCTACTAAAGGTAAGAGAGCTTATTTTTTGGAAATGTCATTTCCATCTAAAAAGAGATCAACATTAGTAGTATCTTACCTTAGAGTATACCATATAAATTTATTTACATCTCCTTTAAGTATTCCCATCATTTTCATACCTCTTATTATGGCTAAAAAATTAATTTTGTAGCTTTCAATGGAGGCAACCCACAATAGTTGGCCCAGTATGATGATATACCTACCTCCACTTTAAAAACACTTCCCTATTTTACTGGTGAAACTTCCACCACTCCTCTGTAACATATACAACACATTACTAATCTTTGTTTAGCCCATAATGTGGTAAAAGATAATGTTGTAATAAGGCTCCATTTCTCTTCTTTCAAGGATAAAGACTTACAATGGTACAGAGTCCTAGCTCCCAATTCTATCTATTTTTGGGATGACTTAGGAACTACACTATGCACTAAATTTGAAGACAAAAGTGACTACCTTTCCCTAATTGAATAATTAACTATTATTCAAAGGGATCCTCATGAGCACATGACTAATTTCAATTTCTATTTTCAAAAGACATGGAATAAAATTCCAATATTGGTCAAGCCAACTCCAAATAATGCTTTCTTATATTACTTAAGAGCTCTAAATAGTGATATAGCTATTATGATTCAGTCAATGGTTGGCACCACATTTTCCAATGCCTATGAAATTGTAATAAGGGTAGAAAATTATTTAATTCAAATAGGTATAATTTCCCCAAGGCCACCAATGCCTTTATTTCTAGAAATACCTCCTACACCATCTGGAATTCTTCTAATTCCCACCATGAGCAAACACTTTATTTAACTCTTACACCCATAGATGATTTATATGAGGTTAAGTCCCTAATTAAGAGTTTTAGTAATGAGTTAGTATCAATGAAGAGGTAGCAATCTCATAACTATAAGCCTTATTAGCAAGCTAACCAAGCATACCAACACAATAGGCAACCATACCAAGGCAATTCATAGTTGCAAGGTTAAAATATGTAAGCAAAACCTCCAAACATTTGTGCTCTACCTACACCAGGTGATTCCAAAGCTAATGTACCTATTCAAAACAACCTGGCTTAGGAGTATGAGTAGTGTTATCCTTTTACATAGTTGCATAATAAGAATACTTATCCTAATGGTGTTATAAGTCAACCCTTGATGGTGCAAGGCATATCAAACACATAATGACAAAAAGAAGAAGCCACTTACCAACAAGTAGATATAAAATAACCTATTTAGGGTGAGGCTACTCTTTTAAACTAGCAAGAGGAGGACTTTTATGGTGTAAATTAGGAGGAGGCATTATTTAATGGTGGAGGTCTAGTGGCAAACAATACATGTTTAAATAAAATATCAATAAAAAGTGATCATCCCCTAGGGTGTAACAAGCTACAAATTCCAAAGTGACACAAGACCCTGTAAAGAGAAACATGGTAAAAAGGTCACCCTTTATGCCCACAAGTTAGTCCAAAGTAAAAATGTCAACTATAAATCTTATAAAAGAAGACATAGCTCCCTAAAATCCACCATCAAATTTTAGTAACCTTCTTTTTAGTATGTTGAACAAATGAAGAAGACCAATTTGAATGTCACTATGTGGGAAGAACTATCCATTCTAGTGTAAAGAGATTTGCTACAGGAAGCATTGAAAAACTTCTAGATAATGGACAAGGTTCTAGCCAAGGTACTTAATGTTGTAATTAATTTATGTCCACCATAAACTAACACTAAAGTGAGAAAAAATGGTAAGCCTCCCCCTTTCTATCTTTCAGTCATAGTAGGGAATCATCTTATTCATAATTAAATGGTAGATTTAGGGGCTATGAGTTTTATTATGCCCAAGAAAATAGTTGATGTCCTTGGTATAAAGTATACACCTATCAATAAAGGTGTGGTTTAATTAGATGGGACTACTATTTAAACATTAGGGACAATAAAAGGGCTAAATATCGCTATCCATGCATGTCCAAGATTATCAATTTCCCAAGATATCTCAATTATAGATCTCCCCCCTTCTTTTTCCATTTGCCTTTCATAATATTTTACTACAAAAATGGGATGATATCTATCTATGGATTGGTATCACGTATTGCTTAGGATGAGATATGGAACAAGAGTAACAATAAGAGTTGAGCCAATTACTAAAGACCATATTGAGCCATATAATCTTATCCCTATAGACATGAACTACACACTACAAGATTAGGAAGAGGAGGATGATCATGAAGTTTCAACACCTATAGAAGATATTCTATACACTCATCTGAATAAATTGGGATTATATCTTTAATTTTGTCCTTATGATTATATACAAGAAATTAGGTTGGGTACATATTGCATTCATGAAAATGATGCAATCATCCCAAATCTGGTAAAACTAGCTAAAGATATTCAAGGAATGTAGAAACTATTCTTTGATTGTTTAATAAGAAAGAATGGTATAGGTACATGAATTATCTTAATCTCTCCACAAAAGGATATCTATTTATATTTTTTAGACTTTAGTTCAGTTGCACAAATAATGTAGTTGAATATGAAGATATGATTCATGGTCTATAATAGGCCAAGGAAAGAGGGATAAAATCCTTGCAAATTTTTGGTGACAGTGAGTTGATTGCTCACCAAGTAAGATCCATAAGTGTAACTAAGAATAATTTTTCAATATCTTACAAACACGAGTTTTGGGACCTATCAAAAGACTTTACCACTTTAAACATTCAAGTGGTACCAAGAGCACATAATAAAGATGTTGATCGATGGCCTCAGTAGGATCCTAATATAACCTACATAAATAAATAAAGAATAAAAATAAACATCATGTAAGGATGATAGTAAGGCCATCTATTCCTAATAATGTGACCAATTGGTAAGTCTTTGACAGTAATCAACAAATTGCCAATTTTTTGAGAGAAGTAACTAAATTCTCTAATATAAACTAGTTAAGACTCCAAGATTAATATGGAGATCAAATCATCTAGTTGAATACAAACAAAATACCCATGGTTCTTGTTACTCTATAAAACATTTTTGACTTAGATGATCAATTTAAGGGTGAAAATAATAATATCATGGTAAGTGAATAAGAATATGAGCTAGTATTCATCTCAGAAAGGAAATCACTGAAGATAGGAAAGGTCTATGATGATGATGAAAAACAAGATTTTATTAAGTTATGTCAAGTATTTGATGATAAAGTTTCTTAGAGTTATCATGTTCTAAGGGGATTTGACCCTAACATATCCCAACATAAAATAGAGGTTGATCCATTTACCAAGCCTATTAGATAGAAGCAGAGATCAATTAATCCAAAAATAGAACCCCTGATGAAGAGTGAGCTATCCAAATTGATAGAGGCTAACATCATCTTCCCTATCAAAAACTTATCTTAGGTTGCTAATTTGGTCCCTCTAATAAATAATAATGGTGAAATCAAGATTTGTGTAAATTTTAGGGATCCAAACAAAGCATCTCTAAAGGATCGTTACCCCTTCCACCCATGGAGCAAATTATGCAAACTATATCAAGATCTAAAAGGTTTTCCCTTTTAGAAGGTTATTTTGGATATAACTAAATCCTGGTGTAAGAATTAGACTAGTTCAATATACTTTCACTACAAAATGGGTATGTATGCATATAATAATATGTCATTTGGTCTGACTAATGCTAGTGCAACATTCTATAGAGCCATGGATATGGATTTAGAGGTTTTATCAATGAGATGATCATGGTATACCTAGATGATATCATTGTTTACTCAAAGCATTTTGATGCACACTTGGATCACCTTAGGAAAATTTTTGAAAGGTGTAGAGAATTTGGAATTTCCCTTAATCTAAAAAAATGTGTTTTTGTAATTCATGAAGGGAAACTACTAGGGCACATTATTTCAAAAGAGGGTCTTGTAATAGACCCAGAGAAAATAAGTGTTATATCTGCATTAGCAGTTCCAAGCCATAAGAAAATATTATAGAGTTTCTTGGGAAAAATCAACTTTGTAAGAAGATTTATTCAAAAAAATTCCTCTATGTCCAAACCCCTTACTATAAGGCTTAAGAAGGGTATCATTTTTAGTTAGACACAAGAAGGAAAAGATAGTTTTGAAGCCATCAAGCAGGCTATTTCTCAGGATCCTACCCTAGTCAACCCTAACTATAAAAAGAATTTCATCCTCTATGCTTTTGGAGGGGAAGACAACATCTCAACTATTCTAACCTAGTAGAATAAAGAACATTTGAAACAGCTAATATCTTTTTTTAGTCAATCCTTAAAATATTATGAGGAAAACTATAGTTTCATGGAGAAGCAAGCATATGTTGTAATTAAAGATCTCAAAAACTTTAGGCATGTGATCCTCATTAATAAAATTCATATGATGGTTTTCACTAAAACTTAAAGGAGTTCATGCTAAGCTAGAAAATAAATGAAAAAAGAGGAAGATGGATCACAAAAGTCATAGAATATGATGTGGACAAAAAAATTACAAAGCTTGTAAGAGGAAAGGGTTTATGTGAATAGATGGCCTATGATATCAAGACTGATGAAATAGTATTTTAATTAGTATATGCTCAAAGTGCATCTTAACCAACAAATCCACCTCTTTTCAATAGCTAAATCCATGACATGAACATCTTACTATAGACAAATGAGTACCTATATGACTTATAGTAGTCGAAAAAAAGGTATTTTAGACTCCAATCCATTCCTATGTTATTTTTGATGGAATATTATATATAAAATATATGAATTGAGTCATGATAATATGTATTGATCACAATCAAGTCCCCAAGGTGCTCAAAGAGTTTCAAGATGGCCCATCAAGTAGACATTTATCTACAAGAACCACAACCATAAAAATAATGAGAGGGGGCTATTATTAGCTTGAATTATTCAAATATTCCCACCAATGGGTAAGGAAGAGTGATAAGTGTGCTTACTTCATAGGCAAACAAAGATTAGTACCTTTCCCTCTTAGACCAATTCAAGCAGACCATTTATTTCCTCATGGGGATTGATTTTTATTGGTATGATCAATCCATCATCGAGTGCAAGACAAAAATGGGTCCTTACAACAATGGACTATTTTAAAATATGGTTTGAAGTAATTGCACTAAAATATGCCATGGAGACATCTATCCTAGAATTCATGGATGGCATCATCTCAAGGTTTGGTGTTCCTCACACCAATATCTTAGATAATGCCAAAGCTTTTATGAGAACTCAAGTGAGTGAATGGGTTATAAATCATAATGTATACCTAATTAATTCTTTTAAATATTACCTAAGGATAATGTCTTGGTTGAGTATACCAAAAATAACCTCATAAGAATTATCAAAAGGATAATAGAGGACAATCAAAGGAAATAACACACAAAGTTAAAATCAACACTATGGGCTGATAAGATCACTCCTATTAGATCCATTAGCAACTCTCCATTCATGTTGGTATATGGAAAGGAAGATTGAGTCCCACTATCAATTGAGTTACCATCTCTAGAACTCAATCATCAATTGGAGTTGATTGACACTGATGAAATGATAGTAAGATTGGTAGAACTAATGAAACTAGAAGAAATAATTAACTAATCAATGAAAGTTCTAGACACAAATTAGGATCAAACAAAGAGGAATTTTAACAAAAAATCATCTAAAAAAAGATTTAATGAAGGAGACATGGTTGTTGAATGAGATGCAGATAAAGTTAAACTAAGCAAACACACCAAGTTTGATGCGATATGGAGTGGTCCATTTATTATAACTCAGTTTAAAGGATCTAATGCATTCCAACTATCCAAGCTCAATGGATCAGAACTACCTATCCCAGTCAATGGGATATACCTAAAAGCTTTCTTTTTAGGTTGGAATTCATTCCAAAAAATAAAATTTTATATATATTAGGGTTAGTTATGTTTTCCAAATAAGTGATTTCACACAAGTCAACTCATTAGGATTTTTTGTTTCCTTAGTTTGTTTTATTTTTCTCTTTTTTGTTTTATTTTAGGCAAATCCCAATTTTTTCTTCACCAATTAAAGTGTGTTAAGGTTAAAATGACTCTATGCCTAATGAAATAGAAGGATACTATAAAGAAACTAATTAATAGACAATCATCCCATAGAGGTCACCAAAAATGTTGATATTTTTATCCCAAAAATGTCAAAATGTCAAGTAATATAAGGGAGACCCATTAATTTTTTGGAAAAATTCCTTAAATTGACCCAAAACACTCATTTCTTGAAGCTTGTAAAAATTGGAGACTGGGCTATAATTTTTAGTTTGCAAAATTGCAAACTGCTTCCCAGACTCCAAATCTTGTAATGCATTAGCTAATGAAAACTAGAGATTTGATTACAATTTAAAATTTGGAAAATTTCAAATTTCATCCATACCTCCACTTCTTTTTAAACCAAAACCCCACTTACAATTTACAATTTATAAAATTGCATATTGCAAATTGAGTTTCACTTCTCACAAACCAAGTACCTCGTAGAAACTGGAACCGTGCTCACAATTTACAATTTACAAAATTATAAATTACAAGTGGAGTTCCACTTCCCATGCAACACTCCAACTAAAATTAGAACTCTATCTATAATTTACAACTTAAAAAGTTTCAAATTGTAATCTGAGTTATGCTTCTCATTGACCACATTTCCTATAGAATTCATAACTCCAAGTGCAAATTGCTCCCTAAGTTATGCCTTCCCATTTTCATAGGGTCAATCAATTCAAGCCTACAAAATTTGGAGGTCAAAGTGAAATTCACAAAATTACAAAGTTGTTTGTATACTCTAGATCTTCACAAACCACTACTATTATGGTATTAATTGTATGGGTCTTATATAAACTAAATTAGGTTTTAGGTAAATCATTATTTATGTTTGTTAATTGAGTTGGAGCTCTCACCTCAAACCTACTAGTGATCATGGCATGCCTTCAAACTTATAAGCCACAACCATGAGCCACAAACCACATCATGCTACCATTGACCCCCCTACATGGTGTATTGTTTGACCCTCTATGTTTTTTAAGTCATCTTTTCTACAAATTGAGCATACTTTAGTCATTTACATTTTTCTACATTTCTTTGTAGTTTTGAAAAAAAATTAGGGTTTTCATTGCTTTCCTTAGGCATCAGTAGGTTTTTGGTAGTTTTTATGACAACATTAGGGTTTTTTGTAACTCATATCATCTTTCTAAGTTTTTCCTTAAAAACCTAGGGTTTTCACCAAAATTCACAAACCAGTCACATATTCCTAAGATATTCCAAAAACAATGAATATTCCTTTGAAAGATTCCTTCATAGTCCCCACAAAAAATTTTCCTATAATTTACACCTCTAAAACCCATGAGATTTCAACCTATATTTGAAACCCTATAGTTTCATAGAGTTCTTTAGTGCTTTGAGAAATTATGATCTCCACTAGAGTTTTCACCAAGAAATGGAAGTATGTTTTTCACCTACCATCTCCATAAGAGATTTTAGCCTGCATTTGCAATTCTAGTTTCTTATATAATTTTCCACTACATAGAACAACTCCAAGTTCTATTGGATTTTTCACCTATGTTTTGCACCTACAAATCCCTCCAACTCTATAGTTAGTTTCCCATAGTATTTTTTCTAGAATCCTTATCTAGTAAAGAGATGAATTTAAAATCTAAAGGACCCAGTGTCACTCTCAATTTAGAATCCAACACAAATGAGATTATAGACAAAGGCCTTGGTCACATTAACCTAAGTGATTTTTAGACCAAAATAAATGTTAAATTCAAGAATGACTAGATCCATAACATCTATGACTCTGAACTGCCCCAAGTACTAAATTTCCCCCTGAGTGTGCAAAGCCCTAAGTTGGTACTTACACTAGCATAACATTATGATGTTGATAAGAGAGAGGTGTTGAATGACAAATGGGAAAGGATCCTAAATCTAGACCCAAACTTCATTGACTCTATGTTTTTGATACTAAAATTTGAGATTTATTTAGATATCACTCTAGAATCCTCAAATAAATTATATCAAAAAAATAACATGAGATGTTAGAGAGTAATGAACAAAAAGTGGTTAAGGATCCCTATAATTGCATCCACTATATTGCCTAAAACATTGACAAGGATTGGTTTTAAGGATAAAGTAGGTGATATAATCATATTATTATATAGGATCATTGTAGCCCTAATATGAATAGCTTCTAAGATTAGATGTATCAATATACATGGGTTATCCATGAGAACAAATAATACATGCACTAGGCACAACTCATCAGTAACTCCATCACAAGTAGTTGATGGAGGTCCAAAAAATAAGGAAATTTTATATGACTTCTTATCTAGTATATATATTAGCCAAAATATGATCTTTCCTAGGTTTCAACATAGTAGCTAACTAGGCAAATAAAGTGTTCAACTATTACCCATACCTCACTCTTGATGCAAGTATGTAGTATTTCAGAAGGGTGAATGATTCATTTATCTACTGTATCATAGTTATGTTCAAGAAGGAACTAGAGAGGAAGATATTGTTTGATGCTGCCACTTTAGAGATTACCAATTGGGGTTATTATTTCATCTAGTTCTCTACATACTGCCACATCATGGTATGTAGATTCATTATTTTCCCTTACACCCTTCCAAGACATGTGAGTGATAAATGGGCTTTGATGGAGTTAGTGAGGTAACTAGTTAAAACTCATAAGTTATTATCCATTAAACACAAATCATGAATTCATATCCCCATTAACATAGGTAGGTACACATGGCCCTCTTTAGCAAAATCCAAGTGTGTAGATGTAGAAATGACACAAATGACCTTGAGGGATTTAGAGGCAAGACCATTCTATGATTTTCATGGTAACAATACTAGTACACTAAGAATTTTAACATATTCCCATGTCCCTTACTTTGAAGACTATTGGGAAGACTTAGATGATGAAATGGAGGTTAGAATAAAGGACTATTTAAAAATGACCTTCAATCAAGTCAAAAAATTTGACATGGCACCAGTCCCCAAGGACTTGGTGGATAGTGTGTCCCTAGTAGACAAGGTCTACCATGATAATAAGATCTTCTTGTAACCACTTCTAATATTAAGGTGGTCTATTCCTCATTTGTTTTATCAAATAGATAGAATTGCCCACATGAAAAATAGAACACTCAACTTACTCTAAAGCAAAGGGGTCCAAGTTACCAAAGAGACAATATGTATCAATGGTTAAATACTAAAGCTCAAGGAAAAAGGAGTACCACCATCAATAGAAGGTTCTAGTAGTGGAACACTCCTAGAGAAACTAGTTAGGCCAGTGAACTCCCACAAGAAAAATAAGAAATCAAAGGCCAAAAAGGGACAATAAATCATCTATGGATTAGTAATAGACCAATCATTAATCATTTCATCTAAGGATACAACTATAATTGAACCAGCCACAACTTCAATCCCCATCTTAGTTATTTATAACACCCATATCTATGATACATCCCCCACCTATTTTTGTTGTTCCAATAGATTCAACACCTCCTCCTCTAGTCTCCACTCCTCCTTCACCTCAAATGACTCCACCCTCCATTCCCATTAGTTTACTTATGTCAATAATTCCATTATCAATATTCCAATCCTCTTATTTAGACACTCGGGTCTCCCCTCAATTGGACACTCAAGTTTCCATTCCACCTTCCTCTTCTACAATCTCATTCCCACCTTCCATCATTTCCTCTATATCATCTATAATTATTTCCATTCCATTAATCACCAACACTACCAAGTAATATATAGTTACAGATTCAATCATTTTGACTATAATCCCACTGGCCATCCCAACTCCTGGGATAACTATTGCTTCATCTCCATCTCCCTTCATCTTTCTTACTTTACCAACCCTGAGTGTCCCTACCAATTTTATTGACTCATTAAAGGATTTAGACTCAACACTTCCATAGGTTCCTAAATTCCAACTCCATATGTCTACCCCTCCATTGATATCACTTCCATCTCCCACATCCCTAGTAGACACAATCATTTTCATTATCCCTACCTCGTTCACTTCTATATTAACCCCAACCCCTATAGAGGATATAGATAAGGAGAAAGATACTAATACAAATGTGGACCCTCAAGCCACATATAGGGAAGAGGTGGTAAAGACAATTATCAAATAATTAGTGGCAATATGAATACAATATACAACACTTGTCACCATGCCCATTAATGTAGCATCTTTAGCTATAAATTCTCAAGTGATAGTGTCAATATAATAGGATATTACTCCTAGTTGGTTATCATAGATAATGGGGAATAAATTCAAGAAAATGGTGTCCTCGAATACATTGGATTTCGGTCTCACATATGCACACAACAAATCCAAGAAAACTCCCTAAAACATTTCAAGAATATTGTATGATTTAATAGGGGAAAGTTATGTAGAAATTACAATCCCCCCACTAGACAAATAAGAAGAAGATATAGTGGTGGGGGATTACCAAGTACCAAAATATTACCTTGGAAATATTATAAGAGAGGGGTTGAAACATGATGTTCAATCCAAAATTAACTCATTTTAGAAAATGGATAGTAATAAGGTCACTAAGGATGAGCTAAAGAATAAGGTTGAACAACTAATGACTGCATTGAAGAAATTCATAGATCCCACTATTCAACTATCACAACCTATCAAACAAATCATAGATCAGGTAAAAATTGATATAATGACAAAATTTGGAAGCATGGAAAGGGCCACTAAGGAATGGGTGTAATAACTCATCTCAAAAGGCAATAAAGTTATTGTTGGGCACATTTGACACACATAGAGATCTTGTCTGGAAATGGTTTGAATAGGTGGACCAAAATATGAATGAAGTGAGTGATTTAAAGATCATCCATAGCTTGTAAAGCCTTTGAAACACCTTAATATTTCTTAAAGTGTATTTTTTCAATTTCTAAGGGATAGGTATATAGAGCGAGGTAAAGGGTTTGTGTAGGTTCTCATGGTAATCAAAATAGTTCTAAGTCATGGAACAAGTCTACACAAGCTTTAGGTTTTCATAGTTTGTTTGATCCTTCAAAGATCTAGTAGAAGTTTAAGTACAAGTCAGAGAGAGCCTGTAGGCCAAAAAACTAAGTGCAAAACCTTGGTTTTGGCTAAGTATTTACTTGGCATATTTATTTCAAGCTTTTATTTTACTAAGCTCAATTATTGTGGACATTTTTATTTGGCTAAGTGATAATATTTCCCTTAGGAAAATTGTTTTGGGATTTTTCACTAAGTGATGGAAAATTTTTGAACATTTTATTTGAAACAAAAATCCCTAAGACCTAGTTTATTTCATACTTTTTATCTGAGGCAAAATCTAAGTGTAAATTTTCTCAAACATTTTGTCTGCCACAAAAATCCTGAAGATAAAATTATATTGGATATTTTTTCCATGAAAAATGATAAGTATAAATTGTTTCAAATATTTTATCTGAAATAAAAACCCCAAAAGAAATTAAGTCAGACAAAAGGCCCATAACATAATTTATGATGAAGACATATTTCTTTCAAACATTTTGTCTAAAATTAAAAGCCCACAGATATGTCTTGTCAAAGAAATTATCCAATAAAAATGCCCATGGTAAAAAGTCTAAAAGATTTGTTTGTTTTAAGGAATTTTATCCATCATAATAGATATCAACACACAAATGTCAAAGTTTAAGCTCAGCAATCATCCATTGGGGTACAAATATTTATAGTCATGAAGATTCCATTGACATTCATATGGATGTCAATTGATAGTACTTAGAAATAAAATTTAAATCATTTAAATGACCATTGGTTTTCAAATATCTCATTGATGCTCATGTGAACATCAAATATGTTCATGTAGATGTCAAATACAGGCATGTAAATGTCAATTTTAAGCCCCATGGAACAACCATTTCAATTCAAAAAGTAAGATCAATTATCGATATTCATTTGTATAGAATATCTAATGGTGAGTGGTAAATGATAGGTTAATGGGCCAAAGAAGATCAATGGCTCATGTTCAATCATGGATTTAGATTTAATGGCATGTGAGTAATTCAAAAGGGCAAGGAGCACAGGGTCCACCACATGATGTAAGCACATGAGCATATAAACTAACAGTGGATTCTGAGTGCAAATGTAGGGCTACCAAGTAGCACTAACTCAGATAGAATTAACAAGTCAAGGATAAGTCCAAGGGATCATATTAACTCATACCATGGAGATCAGATAGTGTGAGCAAAGTTAAATTAGTTGATTATCTAAGTCATGGTAGATAACCAATTAAACAAAGATGATCCTAATATTTTTTATGGAAGTTGAAAAAATAGTGTTGGACTTGAGTAAAGAAAATGAAAAAGGGACCAAACTCAAATATGACCTAGGATGGACCAAAATAGATATTTTAAAGATTAACCTTGCCATCAAAATCTCTATAGGGATAGAATAGGTCTTTTGACCTAATATAGATCAAAGGTCAGTAGCTTTTTGATAAAATAGGACTAGACATCAGATAGAGCATCATCAACATAAAAACTATAGGAAAACCAATAATTTAAATTAGTTTTCAATCTATAGTAGGTCTAGGTTCACATTTCAAAGCATAGGCAGATGTATGTAATTAATGGAAGAGTACCCTGAGTCATACTCTCAACAAACAACCACTAAAAATAAACATGAGCATGGTTATGAATATGAAGATTTTGTCCTTACAATAAAGGAATTTGATATAGAAGAGCTCGAGAAGGTTCATGTAATAGTTGAGATTGTTCCTTATAGCTTGTCTTGATTTTTATACCCTTCATCTTGCCAAAAAAATATAGAGTGACATTAATGAGGAGCAGGCTCAAGGAGCATTGTGGCAATGGATGTTTTGAACGATATTGGGCTCACTAATGCGAACTTTTTAGAATAATTTTCTCTTTCCCACATTTTCTCTTCCTACATATAATGTGTTTGATCTCTTGATTTGCATCCCTTAGCTAGAGATAACAAAGCTATACCAAAATCACTTTGTAACACTCTCTTGAAGCAATATAAGATAGTTTTTAGATTCTAGTTGAATTTTAAGTGTGTTTTATCAAATTTTGATGTGTAGAGTGGATGTTTCTATTCATCATATATATGATCTTCATGTACCTTGCTTCAATTTTATTGGTTTCTTGTAGGTTATATGAAGTGATAACTAGTGACATTCCTCTTGAAGCACTATAAGTCCATATTGTCTTATATAAGCCTATCTTTTTCTATCCTTCAAGTTATGGGTCTCTTTTCAACCTTCATACAAAATAATCATGCTTAAAACCTTATCATAGAATCTGACCATATTTTTATCTTGATTGAATCCATTATTAGTCATAGAAGGTCTAAGTTGAAAGTGGATTATTGAACGTTTGGTTCATCACCACATTTAGTATAGGTTTACATTCATGTATTTCTCTCCCTTTTCATCCCAATATCATAGGTTTAGTAAAAGGGACTATATTTTTATATCTAAAGAGCTAGCCTCATTAAAAATCCTAGAGATCTAACCCACTTTTAGTTAATCCATAGCCTAGGGTCAATCCCATGTTGAGCTAGATTTGAATGTAGAATCTGAACACTTTTGCTTTTAGCTAGGGTGCAATCTAGACCTCTAACAATTTTGGCATTCCCAGTGGGACCTTTAAAGAAGAACATAAATAATTAGTGATATATTTATCTAATAAGTATAGTAGACACTTAGTAAGAACACCTAATAACTCCAAACATATTTAGTCAACAAAACCCATCCCCTTACCTACATGCCAAGAGGAACAGGTTCATCTACAAGTGGTATTAACTTCCATTTTAGTGAGCTTATAGTTCCCTCAAAAAGGAGAGTAAGAGCATCCTTTTCACCTATTATAAGGCACAATGTAAGCCACTCTCCCCATAGAGCATAGTCTACACCACCATTTAGAAGGTTTTATTCTAGGTGAGGCCTATTTCCCATTCCATTCACAATGCTACCAAGGAATAAGCTTGTATACCCTTTAATGAGGGGACCCCTATTAACCTTAAACATTATGATGACACCCCTACCTCCTCCTTGAAGAGTCTACCATAATTTATAGGAAAAAAATTCACCAATCCTATAGAACACATTGTTGACATTGCAAACCTTTGTGCAATCCATCAAATTACATAAGAAAATGTAGCCATGAGACTACTAGCCACATCCTTGAAAGGCAAAACCCTGTAATGGTATAGAGGTTTAAATCCTACCTCAATAAATAGTTGGGATGAATTTTTTGAGTGCCTATATAAACATTTTGGGGATAGAAGTGACCATGTAGCACTCGTGGAACAACTTACCTCAATCAAAAGGGCACCCCAAGAATCTATGGTTGATTTAAACTATAGGTTATAAAAGACTTGGGATAGGATCACTGTCATCATTAAGCCCACACCCCATTATGTTTTAATTTACTACTTGAGAGAATTTAATTAATACATTGTAGTCATGATCTAATATATGGGTGGACAACTCTACCAGGGGCTTAGGATTTAGCTATAAGAGTAGAAAATTGTTTGGTACAAGTAGGAAAACTCATGCCAAGACCTCTCATGCCATTTTTTTTTTTTGAGATTTAGCCAACCCCACCTACCGTTACTCCACTTCCCACTCCAAACAACTAAACCCAACCTGATGATGGTCAAGTGGATAAATTTTTAAAGATTAAGAGCTTATTGAAGGCATAAAATAACAAGCTAGTGGCTCTAGAGAGATAGTAACATACTTCATATATGCCATACTCGTACCAAGGTCCCTTCCAAACCCAATACCCTACTTAATCATATAATATACCCCCTTATCCATAAAATCAATAATCCTAAGGCTAACTTACACAAGGTAGATATTATAATAAACATAACCCTACAGTTGTAAGTAGCTCAAGAGCCTTGGTCCTTATAGAAAAAAATATTGCACAAGAGGGTTGATGGAAAATAGGAGAATAGTCTAATGAGATGGTAATGGTTACCAGTGGGGATATGTATTAAGAACCTAGTTAGAAGCAAGCTTCTTCATTCTCAGGCCATCACATTATGCCTCCTCCATCACAAGGCCCTTCAATGAATCAAGGTAATATGCCTACCATGACATCATCAAAAACTCAAATTCAATAGCAAGAAAGCATGGGTAATACACCAACTAACACCATGTGCATAAAATTTCAATAAGGGGAGCATATGTTTGAACATGTAGTATCAAACTTGGGACAGACTACAAAAAGGCTAGATGTATCAATTATAACTTGTACTAGGTAGAAAAGGAGGATGTTGGATGATGATTTGGATTAGTCTAAGGGTTCTTCAACATCTCCACAAACTAGCCAGCAACCAACCACTTTAAATATAGTTTTTAAAGCTCTTGTAACTCAATAAGTACCCTAACATCATGGATAGTAGAAAAATTCTCCTTTTGTTCCTCATGTCACACAAGTTCTAAGAGATGCTTCTACCTACAAGGTGAAATCCAAAGGTATTAGTTTTACTTTCAATATTATGGATCATATGAAAGGGGCTAATGTCACTATGTCTATGTATAATACTCTATCCATTATAGGATAGAGATATATTCTTTAGCAAGAACTATCCAAGCCTTCTCATTTGAATGAGATAGCTAAAAAAGTGAACACTATTTTTATAAATATTAGTCATCTTGGTCCTAGTCAAGTTCCTAATCAAGTTCCTAATCAAATTCAAGTTCATAATATCACTCATCCTCCAGGGTTGTCAATCCCCCTCCATTCTATTTATCAACCATAATAAGAGACTTCTTAGTACATAATTATATGATAGATTTAGGAGCTTCAATCCTAATTATGCCTAATCCCATAGAAGATAATCTTGGGATTAAATATGTACCTAATGAAAAACGTGTTTTCCAGTTAAATGGTTCTCCCACTAAAATAATAATCATAGTGAAAGATCTTAATATCACATTGGTAGCTTGCCAAAATTGTGTCATCACTCAAGATGTAATGGTTGTAGACCTACCCCCATATTTTTCCCTATGCCTATCTCTAGACTTTACTACAAAGATTGGGGGCTATTTTTCCTCTAATTAGTCATACATGATTTTTACGACTAGATATGGGACTGAGGTCACTATTAGGTTTGAACCTATCTCTATATTCCATCTAGAGCCTTATATTCTTAATCTTGTAAATGTCAACTATATCATATTTGAGGAGGATGAAAATGTTAGTGAACAAGAGCCTTATGATCATCTTAAAGGAATTTCAAACCTATATCTAGATGAATGGGTAGGTGATAACCATGGATTTGATCCCTTTAGTAACCTTGAAGAAATAAAATTATGGGTGTATTATATGCATGAGGAGGGTGCTACTATACCTTGCTTAACTAACACCACTCAAGAAGAAGATGGTATATGGACCTTATTATTTGATGGCTCAATGTCAAAAAAGGTAATGGAGATAAGGTCATGTTGGTTTCACCCTCAAGTCAAAATTACTATTTAGTTGCAATATTCCAATTTAGTTACACTTCAAACACAGCTAAATATGAAGATATTTTACATGGTTTGCAAAAGGAAATAAGAAGAGGTGTCAAACTTCTTCAAGTCAAAGGTGATAGTGAACTTGTTTTAAAATAAGTGAGAAGCATAGCTATAGTCAAGAATCATCATTTTAAATCCTACAAGCATGGTGTATGGGATCTCATAGAAGACTTCTTGGAATTTAATAAACAATCCATACCAAGAAAGCTAAATCAACATGAAGATAGGCTTGCAACCATTGGAGCTCAGTATGAGGTTGTAGATGGAGTCAAAGGAAACTAGAGCCAAAGCAAGGTCAAGGTCATATGTAGGATAGCTATTCTTGATAATGAGGTAAGTTGGAAAGTGTTTGATAATGATGACCAAATTAAATGTTTTCTAATGTAGGAGGCAAAATTCTACCATAAGAATCAAAATAAGTTCCAACACTAGTATGATGATTAGATAGTATAGTTGAGATCTAAAAAACTACTTAAGGAGATTTTGAAATTGGAAATCATTTTCAATGAATATGACTAAGTGATAAAAGGTAAATCATGTATCCCAGCTAAAGAGGAATATTATGAAAGGATAGAGATCTTCAAGGGCAAATTATTGAAGTTAGGAAAGATTAATAAAATAGAATAAAGAGATGAATTTGTTACTCTATGTCAAGATTTATCTAATGTATTCATATGGGAATACAAGGATTTGAATGACTTTGACCCCAAACTTGCATATCACACTATTAAACTAGAGAGTAATGCAAGACCAGTTAGGCAAAAGAAAAGGCCTATCAATCCAAAATTGGAAGAGTTGATGAGAAGAGAGTTATTCAAGCTGATTGAGTCAAAGATCATATTCCCCATCAAACATTCCTCATGGGTGGCAAACCTTGTGCCAATAAGGAAGAAGAATGGGTAAATACATTTATGTGTCAATTTTATGGACCTCAATAAGGTGTCTCTAAAATATCATTACTCATTGCCCTCAATAGATTAGATTCTCCAAAAGGTGGTAAGTTTTTAGATATTCTCATTACTTGATGGCTACGCTAGCTATAACCACATCATGGTTAAGGAAGAAGATAGGCATAAGAATACCTTCACCACAAAGTGGGGCACTTATGCATATATGAAAATGACCTTTAGACTATCTAATGTTGGAGAAAATTTCTAGAGGGAAATGGATGTTGCCTTTTTAATTTTTTATCAATGACATGGTGTTCATCTACCTAGATGATGTAACTATTTTCTCAAAGGATCCAGCTGATCACATTGCTCACTTGAGGTTAGTATTTGAAAGATATAGAGAGTTTGGTGTGTCACTGAATCCTTAAAAATGTATATTTTTTGTTCATAAGGGTAGACTATTAGGCCATGTAGTTTCCAAGGATGGTCTTTCCATAGGCCCTAAAAGAGTTGAGTCCATCTTATCTCTACCTTTGCCCAAACACAAGAAGGGTTTGTAGAATTTTTTAGGAAATATTAATTTTATAAGAATATTTATTCCAAGCTCTGTGGAGATGGTCAAGCCTCTTACTCACATGTTAATAAAGTTTAAAGAGTTTACATGGACCAAAGAAGGTAAGAGGAGATTTGAGGCTATTAAGGAGGCCACCTCTCATTCACATACAATTCTTAATCCTAATTTTAACAAGGAATTCTAATTATATGATTTGTATACATTGGATGTAATTTCTACCATGTTGATGTAGCAAAATGAGCAAAGTTTGGAACAACCTATTGTTTTCTTTAGTCAAGCCTTATAAGAGTATGAGGAGAGGCATAGCTTTGTAGAGAAACATGTGCATGCAGTAGTGAGAGGTATTAATAATTTTATACACATGGTATTTAATATTAATATCATACTCATGGTGGTATACCCAAGTATTAAAGATTGTATACTCAATAGAGATCTCAATGAGAAAAGGGTTGGGTGGTTGATAAAATGCATGGAGTATGAAATTGAGGCCAGGGTTAAAAATATTGTGAGGGGGAGAGGGTTATATGATCACCTTGAAATATAATTAAAATAATATCAAGATCAAGTGTTGGTAGTTCATGATATCTAGAAGGAAGCTACAGACAATACACCTTTCAGTTGCACACATGACATAACTAGATTTCTAAAGTTGAGCCAATGTCTTATGAGGATAGATAGATATAAAAAGGCACTTCAAGTTATAAAGTACACCTTATGTCCTAGTAGATGGATTGATTTTCAATAGAGACATAAGAGGCATGCTTTTGAGTTGTGTGGAATCATGCCAAATAGACAAGTTGCTTAAATAGTTGTATGATGGTCTAGCTGGTGGGTACTTTGATGTTAGAACCATAGCCTCCAAAATCATTAGATCTAGGTACTTTTGGCCCACAATGTTTAGAGATTCTCACTCTTGGGTAAGGAAATGCCCAAAATGTGCAATGTTTGATAACAAGTAGAAAATAGCTACCCTTCCCTTACAACCCATATAAGTAGAGTAGCCCTTTATGTAATGGGGCTTAAATTTTATATGAATGATATACCCCCCTTCAAGTAAAGGGCATAAATGGATCATTATAGCTATATAATACTTTATAAGGTGGGTTGAAGCAGTTGCTCTCAAGGAGGCTAACTAAGTTTCTATTTTGGACTTTTATGATAGCCTTATGACCAAGTTTGGTGTGCTTTCTACAATCATTTTTGATAATGCATTGGTCTTCAGAAATAGCAAGGTATGTGAGTGGGCTCTTTCACATGGAATTTATCTCAAGGAATCCTCTAACTATTACCCATATGGAAATGGACTAGTAGAGTCCACCAATAATAACATGTTAAGGATCATTAAAAAAAACTATGGGGGATAGTCAAAAGGAGCGGCACACTAGACTAAGAACTACTCTATGGTCGGATAGAGTGACACATAAGATAGCTACCAAGCACTCCCCATAACTATTAGTCTATGGGAAGGAATCCAAAATTCCCATATCTCTTGGGCTTCTTGCATTAGAGATTACACATCAACTTGAGCTTTTAGAGGATGATGTTATGCAGGTAAGGTTGAATGAGTTAAGAAAGCTAAAGGAGATAAGGGATAATACTATTCACATCATGTGGTCCAGCCAAAACTAGGTCAAGAGGTCATTTGACAAGAGAGCTTCCTCAAAAAAATTTCAATAAGGTGATATAGTCATCAAATGGGATAAGGACCATGAAAAACCCAAAAAGCACTCCAAGTTTGAAATTCTTTAGAGTGGGCCTTATGTTATCATAGGTTATAAGGAAAGCAATAATTTTAAGCTTGATAGGTTGAATAGAGAGAGCCTTCCCATCCTTATTAATGGGAGGCATCTCAAGTTCTTTTATTGGTATTGTATCATGATCTTTGTACATATGTGGATAGGTCTATCTTTTCTCCAAGTGCCCTTGCACATTGTTCTATTTGTTGTTGTTTTTTGCTTTTTCAAGTAGTTTTTCATCCTTTTATTTCATATCTATTATTCATGTGTGTATCATTACTTCAAGATGTTTCAAAGAGATAGGCAAAGCCTTTCTATAAATAATGCTTCATTTTTATAAGGCATCATGAATGAGATTGATGAGATTCTAGGTTCCATGACCAATAGGGTGGTCAATCCAATAGATTTTCTAGAAATGTTGGCCACATTTGTCCCACATAGAGATATTGACTACAAATGGTTCAAGCAGGTGGACCAAATTATGAATGGAGTAAGTGGTTCAAAGATTACTCATAGATTGAAAAGCTTTTGAAACACTCTAATCTTTCTTAAAGTGTATTTTGTCAATTTCTAAGGGACAAATCTATAGAGTGAGGTAAAGGGTCCAAGCAGGTTCTCATGGTGATCAAAATAGTTCTATGTCATGGAAAAATTCTACACAAGCTTTAGGGTTTCATAGTTCATTTGATCCTTCAAAGATCTAGCAACAATTCAAGTACAGTTTTGGGAGAGCCTACAGGACAAAAATCTAAGAGCAAAATCTTGGTTTTAGATAAGTCCTTACTTGGCATATTTATTTTAGAATTTTATTAAATAAGCTCAATTTTTGTGGACCTTTTTTATTTAGATAAGTGTTGATATTTACCTTGGGAAAATTATTTCAATATTTTTGACTAAGTGATGGTAATTATTTCAAACATTTTATCTGAAACAAAAATCTTGAAGACATAATTTCTTTCAAAAAAATTATTCAAGGCAAAAACTAAGTGTAAATTATCTCAGATATTTTGTCTGTCGTAAAAATCTTGAAGACATTTCTTTTGGACATTTTGTTTATGAAAAAATCTAAGTACAAATTGTTTCAAACATTTTATCCAAAATAAAAGCCTGAAGGAAATTCAATTGAACAAAAGGCCCACAACATAAGTTTTGATGAAGACATTTCTTTTGAACATTTTATCTAAAAGAAAAAGCCCATAGATATAACTCATCAAAAAAATTATCTGATACAAATTTCCAATGGTAAAAATTATAAAAGATTTTTTTGTTTTTGGGAAGTTGATCCAGTATAATAGATACCAACATACAAACATCAAAGTTCAAGATCAAAATTCATCCATTAGGGTCCTAATATTGATGATCATGTAGACATTATTGATGTTCCCATGAACATCAATTGATGGGTACATAAATGTCAAATTTAAATCACCACAACTAACCGTTGGTTTTCAAATATCTTAGTGATCGTCACATGTATGTCAAATACATTCACATAGATGTCAAATATAGGCATGTATATGTCAATTTTAAGCCTAATGGAATATCTATTTAGATTCAAAAATCAAGATCAATGATCAGTGTTTGATCATTTAGAAGATTCAATAGTGAGTGGTGATTAACAAAATAATGAGCCCAAGTAGATCAATAACTCACATTCAATATTGGATTCAAATATAATAGCATGAAATCAAGTCAAAAGGTCAAGGATCTTAAAGGCCACTATGTGGTATAAACATGCAAGAAATAGACTGATAACAAATCTTGAGTCCAAATACAAGGCTATTAAGTAGCACTAGATCAGATAGAATTGATAGGTCAAGGATACATCCAAGGGATCATGTTAATTCATACCATGGAGATTAGATGGTGTGATCAAATTTTGATGAGTTGATGACCCGATTCATGGTTGATATCCAATTAAATAAATGTGATCCCAGGATTGTAGATGAAAGTTGACAAAATAGTGTTAGACCCAAGTAAAGCAAATGAAAAAGGGACCAAGCTTAAATACGACCCAAGCTAGACCAAAATTGATATTTCAAAGATCAACTTCACCATCAAACTATTTGTAAGGATATAATAGGTCTTTCAACCTAATATATATCAAAGGTTGGTAGCTTGTTGACAAAATAGGACCAGATATCAAACAGAACATCATTGACATAAAAACTATAGGAAAATGAATAATTTAAATTGGTTTTCAATCTATAATAGGTCTAGGTTCACATTTTGAAGCATAGGTATATGTATGTAATTAATAGAGGAGTATCTCAAGCCATACTCTTGACAAACATCCACCAAAATTATACTTGAGCATGGTTCTAAATATGAATATTTTTTGTTAGGGTGTGGAGCTAAAAGCTTCAACTGTTTGCAGACACGAAGAAGAGAGGTTGCTGAAGAACCAGAAGAACCGGCATTGGTAGCATGACCGATGTTGGTCAGATGCAGTGCAGAAGGCAACTAGTGACGGCAGCTAGTCGGCTGACGTTGGCAGCACTAGGCAAGCAAGGACCGGCGTTGGTCACTTGTGTGTTCCAAAACTATTGTTGACGAACAGTCAGTTAAGTGAAGCGAGTGTTTGGATTTCAAATGACTAATTATAGTCACGAGCTATGTGTCTAATTATTTTAGTTAGATTTCTATTTTTGTATGCATGGGATCCTATTTAAAGACCCATGAGGCATGTATTGTAATTATCAAGAAGGCAAGTAAAAGCATTAAAGTAAGCAAGGTCAAGGAGATCTATAGGTGTAAGGTCAAGGAGATCAGCTGAAGCATTCAAGGAGGGATAATAACTCAGGCTATAGAGTTGTTGTGTTGAGCAAGAGAGAGAGGGAAGAAGGTCTTGAGGTGTGGCAAGCCTTTGAGGTGGAGGAAGAAGTGGCATCTTCCTTATTGTATTTTCTTCTAGTAATAGCTAATACAAAAGTATGTATTGTCTCTCAAATTCTTTGTTGTCTCAAGTTTCTAGTTACTTCATCATTCTGGTATAATTTTGTGTTTAATTGCTTATAAGAAAGTAATCAATTGTGCTTCCGTTGGATAAGGGGTCTCCTAACAGTTGGTATCAGAGCTATGGTTTGTAGGGAGTAGGTTATTGTTTTTTATTACAGGTCATTCCCATGGTTTTTTGATTGAGTGGGAGTTTAGCAATGGCAAAAGAAAGTAAGCTATGAATGGAGAAGTTTAACGGCAAGAATTATCAACATTGGAGGATGCAGATTGAGGATTATTTCTATCAAAAGGATTTGTACTTACCATTGGGTGGGGTTGCATGCAAGCCCACAGATATGAAGGATGAAGAATGGAGTGTTCTTGATCTGAAGGCTCTCGGTTCCATAAGGTTGAGCCTTGCATCGTCTGTGATTTCTAGCTTATCACAGTGCAAGACAATGGAAGAGTTGATAAAGTCCTTGGTGAATTTATACGAAAAGCCCTCAGCTTCTAATAAGGTATATCTTATGAAGTAGCTATTTACTTTGCAAATGCAGGAAGGTGGATCAGTACATACTCATCTCAGTGATTTCCATGGTTTGGTAAACCAGTTAGCTTCAGTGAATATTGTTTTTGATGATGAGGTAAAGGCTCTCTTGATTTTATGTTCTTTGCCTGAAAGTTGGGACAGTTTGGTTATGGCAGTAAGTAATTCTACATCTGCTTCTAAAATCTTAAAAGTTGATGATGTTGTGAGTGTGATCTTGAATGAGGAAATACACAGGAAAAGCACAGGTGAATCATCAGGTAATGCTCTAAGTGCAGAAAGTAGGGGAAGGCAAAGGGAGAAGGTTGAGCAAGAGAAATCAAGGTCGGGAAGGAGATCCGAGTCCAAAGGTGTTACCTATTGGTTTTGTGGAAAGAAAGGACATACAAAGAAGGAGTGTTGGTTGAGAGATAAAGAGAATCAACATGCAGGTATTGAAGAAACAAAGGATGCAAATATTGTGGTACAGGATGCTATCATACTTTCTTTGGATAGTCAGGTAGGATCATGGATTTTAGATTCTGGTTTATCTTTTCATGCATCCCCAAATAGAGATTTGTTCCATGAGTATGAACAGGGAGACTTTGGAGTGCTTTATTTAGGTGATGGTACGCCTTTTCAGATAGTTGGCAAAGGGAAAGTGCAGCTGAGATTACAGATTGACAACACATGGGTGTTGAAGGAGGTCATGCATGTTCTAATTCTGAAGCAGAGTTTGATTTCTATAGGAAGGTTGGGTGATGAGGGATGCACAATAACCCTCACAGCAGATTCTTGGAAGGTTACCCAGGGTGCACTTGTTCTATCAAGAGGTAAGAAAGTAGATATTCTTTATCTATCTACTTGTATTGTTGATTCTACTTTTGGTTTATCTACTTCAGCTGTAGATTCGAAGATGTGGCTTAATAGGCTTGGTCACATGAATAAGAAGGGAATGGATGTTCTTGATTCAAAAAGTATGTGTTCAGATTCAGAAAGCATAGATAGAGTTCATTACAAAAAAAGGAAATTTGATGCTTTTGACAGGAACAAAGAAGCCTTGGTGTTTATAGAGGAGATGAAGGACAAAGATCAGTCACAAGCGCTAAATAAATCTGAGCAGGGTAGCATGGACAAAGGTTTGATCCAAGATGAGCTCGCGGATCAAAAATTCATCACTTGTAGAAAAACATAGGTACCGACGCTGGTGCTCCCATGGCACCGATGTCAACCAAACAAAAATTGACATCGGTCATGTGCAGACCAGTAGGGTCGGTAGGTCAGGCAGGAGAACTCCGATGTCGATCAGCAGGATCGACGTCGGTAGGCGGGACACCGGTGTCGGCTAGGGAAATGACATCGACAGTCAGGGTCAGTGCAGGGAACTGACATCGGTCAAGAGCAGACTGGGAGATGGCTAAGATTGGTCACTAGAACGGATTTTGGGTGGACAACAAGCTGTCAAGGAGTCTCAAACACCCATATAGAGGTCAAAAAGGGTAAGTGAACCTCATATTCATTGTTCACCTTCTTTATATTGCTTACTGATAGTCAAGAACTAGGAAGATGGAAGAAGCAATGTAGGTAGAGTCCAAAAATAGTGGGAGCTTGACATGGATGAGGAGTGTGAGTCCTTGGAGTAGAACCAAATAGGTATTTGTTGGTAGAATTGTCAGCTGGAAGAAAGCACTAGATTGAGGGATGGATTCCCATATTAGAGAAGAGAGTGGATGGACACGTGAGACAGAAGGCTAGGGCATATAGTCTTGATTAGGCTGTAGAACAATGGAGGTTTGACCATTGTATTTTATCTTTACCAGGTTGGATAATATTAGCTACATTATCCTATTACTGTATTGTGTTACTTGTTGTAGGGTTTCATAAACAGGGAGTTTTCTGAGCTAAGGGTAGAGTTGGTTCAGAAGTATGTCATGAAGAATTTGGGAGCAGCAAAATTCTTGTGGCATAAGTGAGAGGTATAGCATCATAGGTTTATGTGGTGGTTGGTCTTCAAGAGTGACTTTGAAGAGGGATACAGAGCCAAAGGAACAAAATAGATGGTGTACAGGTACAAGTATAGTAGCAGCTATTTATCTCCAAGCGGGAAATTGTTAGGGTGTGGAGCTAAAAGCTTCAACTATTTACAGACATGAAGAAGAGAGGTTTTTGAAGAACTAGAAGAACCAACATTAGCAACATGACTGACATCGGTCAGATGCAGTGCAGAAGGCAATCAGCGATGGCAGCTAGTCGATCGACGTCGGTAGCACCAGGCAAGCAGGGACCGGTGTCAGTTGCCTGTGTGTTCTAGAACTGTTGTTGATGAATAGTCAGTTAAGTGAAGTGAATGTTTGCATGTCAAATGACTAATTATAGTCACGAGCTGTGTGTCTAATTATTGTAGTTATATTTCTATTTTTGTATGCATGGGATCCTATTTAAAGACCCATGAGGCATGTATTGTAATTATTAAGAAGGCAAGTAAAAGCATTGAAGCAAGGTCAAGGAGATCTACAGGTGTAAGGTCAAGGAGATCAACTGAAGCATTCAAGGAGGGATAATAACTCAGGCTATAGAGTTGTTGTGTTGAGCAAGAGAGAGAGGGAAGAAGGTCTTGAGGTGTGGCAAGCCTTTGAGGTGGAGGAAGAAGTGGCATCTTCCTTATTGTATTTTCTTCTAGTAATATCTAATACAAAAGTGTGTATTGTCTCTCAAATTCTTTGTTGTCTCAAGTTTCTAGTTACTTCATCATTCTGGTATAATTTTGTGTTTAATTGCTTATAAAAAAGTAATCAATTGTGCTTCTATTGGATAAGGGGTCTCCTAACATTTTTTCCTTGTAATAAAGGACTTTGATACATAAGAGCTCACAAAGGTTCATGCAGTAGCTGAGATGGTTCCTTATAATTTGTCTTGATTTTCATATCCTCCATGCTAGAAAAAGATAGAGTGACATTAATGTAGGAGCAAGCTCAAGGAGGATTATGGTGATGGTAATTTTGAATGACATTGGGCTCATTAATGCTCAACTTTTAGCACCATTTTCTCTCTCACACCTTTTCTCTTCCTATATATACTATCTTTGAGCTCTTGATTTGCATCCCTCAATCTGAGATAGCAAAGATCTACCAAAATCACTTTGTAACACTCTCTTAAAGAAATATAAGATATTTTTTAGATTCTAGTTGAATGCTAAGTGTTCTTTATCAAAGTTTGATGTGCAAAGTGAATGTTTCTATTCATCATATGTATGTTCTTCATGTACCCTACTTCAATTCTATTGGTTTCTTGCAAGTTGTATGAAGTGTTAGTTAGTGACATTATTTTTGAAGTGTTATAAATCCATAGTGTCTTATATAGACCTATCTTTTTATGTCTTTCAAGTTGTGGGTCTCTTTTTAGCCTTCATACAAAATACTCATGCTTGAAACCTTATCATTGAATTTTACCAGTTCTTGTCTCAATTTAACTCATTAGTAGTCATAGAAGGTCTAAGTTAAAAGTGGATTGTTGAAAATTTTATGCATCACCACATTTATTATAGATTTCCATTCATGTATTTCTCACCCTTTTCATCCCAATATCATATGTTTAGTAAAAGGGACTATATTGTTACATCTGAGGAGCTAGCCTTATTAAAAATCCTAGAGGTTTGATCCAAGTTTAGGTAACCCACAACCTGGGGTTAGTCTCATGTTGAGCTATATTTGGAAGTATACTCTTAACACTTCTACTTTTAGCTAAGGTGAAAACTAGACCTATAACAATTATTGAATTGGTTATGGACCATTATACAACTTTGGGGGAGAGAAGGGACACCCTGAGAGAACAAATAAATAAGTATAAAAAAGAGATAGAAAGACTGAATCTTTTCTATCCAAAATTGATAGCTATGACTCAATTGATATTGACATCCTCCTTGTGGAAACAATATGGTAAAATTATGGAGAGAAAAAAGAAATAGATAGATTAGCTCAATTTTGAAAAAAATACAAATATTGCCAATAAAGCTAAGGCTGCATATGACAAGGCCATTGACATGCTATATGACATTAAAGATTTGTTGAATAAATTGTCAATATTAGGTCCTTTTAGTGCATAAAGTTTACGATAAATTCAAACAAGTGGTTGAAGGAGAATTAGTAAGAGATACAACCTTTATCTTGATATCTATCCATTATTTCATCAAGTATCATAACACATTGGATCCAATGGGTGAAAAGACTCAAGCATACAGAGCCTTCAGAAGGAAACTCTTCGATACAATAGCATAACATGAGATAATCAACCTCTACTCTTTTGGTCCTGATAAAGACATAATCTTAGATATTTTCAAGGGTTTTGATGCATACATTGAGAAAACATAAGTGAAAAAGGATAAGAGTGAGCAAATGGTTTGGTTGTAGATTAAGTATTTCTATCAAAAGCATTCTTGTATATTGTATTTTCATTATTGTAAAAATATTGTAAAGTTACAAAAACACAACTTGTAAATTGCAACTATCATATTGATAGATCTTTTTGAGAAAGAGCCATATGTAATTTCTATATTATTTTTAGACAGGTTGAAAATTGTCAAAAGTAAACTTATAAATTACACTTTTCATTTTGATAATTTTCAAGTTACGTAAGTTATAAAAGCACATATTGTAAAATTTAATTCCAGTTTTGACAAAGTTGTACGACATGAAAGTTGTAAAAGTCACAATTGAAAATTACAAATTATAGTTTTGTAAAAAAAGTAACTTAAGTTATCTTTTGTTCTAAAATTGGAGTTTCACTTTGGTGCCCCCCATTGCATGAAGAGCCATTACAACTGAATTGAAGAAGACCAAGGCATTGCATGAATATTTATAAGTTCCCTCCATGTCTCCAATAGCTAAATATCATTCCCAACTCTTGCATGTTATTTTAGAAACTTTTTCACCCCACCAAGGATGCCATTGCAGCTATAGATTATGCCTCTTTTCATGGAGTTTCTATATTTTGCACGTTCTAATACTAGGCATGGATTTATTTATTTACTACATCTCTTTTATGATATTTTTTGTATAAATATGGGAAATATGGTGTATCCCATCTATATTTTTTCTGTTAGAGACATTATTTTTTTTAATAACTTTTCTACATGTTGTAACCTAGAGAATAAGAATAAATTGAAGATTTATCTTTCTTGTCTAATAAATCTTTGTGTATGTAAGGTTATTTAATTTTTTTTTAATGTTTTAATTCTTATTTCAATCATAAAATTTCATTTTTGGTGTTTTCTACCATTTTATAATATTATTTGATTAAAAATAAAGAATCTTATCCCTTGTATGAAAAATACCAATTATTGCCTCTAATTTCACATTTGCTTGAGTTTGTGCTCCTAAAAATTTCAATCTATTTATTGTTATATTATGTTCATTAAAACAAGCATTATAATCCACTAAAAAATATTTGGTGAAATCACCATTTTCAATTTTACAAATTTCATTCTCAAAACTCTTTTCCCTACTCAAACCCTAGTTCAGGAGCAAGATCACTAAGAATTAGAATTTATATATAGGTTGGTAATTTATCAATTGCACCAAATTTAATGAAAAGATGTTAGCCTTATTCAAATTTTCACCTCAATTCATCAATTTCCTAAAACTTGGAGGTGATCCCATTTTATCATTAGAGTTTTGCACAATAAGATACGACAGCAAGAATGGGTGAAAAATCTATGTGATAATAGTTTTTGGCACACCTGATATGACCAAAAAAATTAAAAAGATATTGGTATTATTATTATCAAGTATTATACAATCCCCATACACATTCTAAAATCATCTAGTGACTCCATTGGTTTATGGATTTAGGAATTCAAGGTTATGGTAGGCCAAGCAAACAAACCAAATCATATACTAAAAGTAAGAGAGCTGATTATTTGAAATTATCATTTCCATCTAAAGAGAGATCAAGATCAGTTATATCTTACACTAGAGCATACCCTAAAAATTTATTTGCATCTCCTTCAAGTATACCCTTTAATTTCATACCTCCTATTATGGATATAAATTTAATTTTTTTAACTTTTAATGTAGGCAACCCACTAGAGTTGGCCTAATATGATGATATACCTACCTTAACTTTAGAAAAACTTTCGTATTTTATTGGTGAAACTTCTACCACTCTTATGGAAATATGCAAGACATTTCTAATTCTTGTTCAATCCATAGCATGGTACAAGATAATGTTGTAATCAGACTCCTAGTCTCTTCTTTCAAGGGTAATGCCTTACAATGGTATAGAGACCTACCTCCCAGTTATATCTATGTTTTAGATAACTTAGGCACTACACTATGCACTCAATTTGAAGATAAGAATGACCACCTTTCCTTGGTTGAACAATTAACTACTATTTAAAGGGATCCTCATGAGTACATGACTGATTTCAATTTTCATTTTCAAAAAACATGGAGTATAATTCTAGTATTGGTCAAGCCAACTCCAAATAATGCTTTACTATATTACTTAAGAGCTCTAAATAGTGATATATCTATTATGATTCAGTAAATAGGTGTCACCACACTTCCTAATACCTATGAAATTATAATAAGGGTAGAAAATTATGTAATTCAAGTAGGAAAAATTTCCCCAAGGCCACCAATGCCTCTATTTCTATAAATACCTCCTACATTTCCTTTAATTGATATAATTCCCACCATAATCAAAGAACCATATTTAACTCCCATACCTATAGATAACTTATATGAGCTTAAGTCACTACTTAAAAGTTTTGGCAATGAGTTAGTAGTAATGCAGAGGTAGTAATCCCAGAACTACAAACCTTATCAACAAGCTAACCAAGCATACCAACTAAATAGGTAGCCATACCAAGGTAGTTCATAGCCACAAGGTCAGAATATGCAAGAAAAACCTCCAAACAACCATGCTCTACCTACATTAGGTACTTTTTAAAGCTATTGTACATATTTAGAACAACCTGGCTCAGGAGTATGAGTGGTGGTATCATTGTGCTTAACCACATAATTAGAATACTTGTCTTAATAGTGTTATCAATCAAGCCTTGATGGTACAAGGCATATTAAACACATAAGGATAGCAAGAATAAGCCACTTACCAACAAGTAGATACACAAGAACCTACTCAAGACAAGGCTACTCTTTTAAATTGGCAAGAGGAGGAATTTTGTGGTGTAAATTAGGAGGCATTATTCAATGGTAGAGGTCTGGTGGTAGCCAATACACATTCAAAGAAAAGAGAAATATAAAGTGATTATCCCCTAGGGTGGAATAAGCTAAAACTTTCAAAGTTTCATAAGAGCATGCAAAGAGCAACATAGTATAAAGGCCACCCTTGTGCCCATGAGCTAATCCAAAGAAAGAGTACCAACTCTAAATCTTATAAAATAATACATAGCTCTCATAAAGGCACCAATAAAGTCTGCTAACATTCCTTTTAGTATTGTTAAACATATGAAGAAGATGGATTTGAATGTCACTATGTGGGAAGCATTATCCATTCCAACACAAAGAGATTTGCTATAGGAAACTTTAAAAAACTTATAGATAACGAATAAGGTTCCATCAAAGGGAACTAATGCTATAATTAATTTATATCAACCAAAAACTGACATTAAAGTGAGAAAAAATGGTAAGCCTCCCCATTTATATCTTTCACTCATAGTAGGTAAGCATCTTGTTTATAATTGTATGGTAGATTCATGGGCTAGTAGTTCTGTTATGCCCAAAAAAATAGCTGATGCCCTTGGTATAAAGTATACACCTATCAATAAAGGTGTGGTTTAATTGGATGGGACTATTATTCAAATAGTAGAACAATAAAAAGGTGAAATCTCACTATCCACACATGCCCAAGCTTGTCAATTTCTCAAGATATTTTAGTTATAGATCTCCCCCCTTTGCCATTTTTCTTTCATGAGATTTCACTACAAAAATGGGAGGATATCTATCTATAGATTAGTCTCACATGTTTCTTAAGATGAGCTATGGAACAAGAGTAACAATAAGAGCTTAACCAATCACTAAAGACCATATAGAGACATACCATCATATCCCTATAGACATGAACTACAAACTATAAGACTAGGAACAGGAGGATGATCATGAAGTTGCAAAACCTATAGAAGAGATTCCAGACACTCATCTAGATGAATGGGGATCAACCCTCTAATTTGATCTTTATGATTATGTATAGTAAATTAGTTTGGATATATATTACATTCATGAAAATGATGTAATCATATCGAATTTGGTAAAATTAGTTGAATATCTTCAAGGAATATGGAAAATATTTTTTATGGTTTGACAATCAAGAATGGTGTAGGTGCAGGTATTGTCTTAATCTCTCTACAAAAGGAGAGCTATTTCTATTTTTTTAAACTTTAGTTTAGCTACACAACTAATGTAGTTGAATATGAAGCTTTGATTTGAGGTCTATAATTGACCAAGGAAATAGGGATAAAATCCCAAAAAAACTTTGGTGATAGTGAGTTGATTATTCACCAAATAAGATCCAGATACATAATTAAGAATAATTTGTTGAGATCTTAAAAACATAGGTTTTGGGACATGTTAAAATACTTTACCACTTTAAACATTCAAGCAATCCAATAAAATGTATTTTAGACTCCAATCCATTCCATATGTTCTTTTTGATGGAATATTGTTTATAAAAGATACGAATGGAGTCATGATAAGATGTATCGATCACAATCAAGTCCCTAAGGTGCTAAAAGAGTTTCATGGTGTCCCATCAAGTGGATATTTCTCTACAAGAACCATAACCATCAAAATAATGAGAGAGGGATATTATTGGCTTTAAATATTCAAAGGTGCCCAATAATGGGTAAGGAACTATGATAAGTGTGCTTACTTCATAGGAAAACAAAGATTAGTAGCTTTCTTTCTCAGAGAAATTCAAGCATACCAACCATTTACTCAATGGGGATTAGATTTCATTGGTATGATCAATCCACCATCGATTGTAGGCCAAAATAGGTCCTTACAGTAATGGACTATTTTACAAGATGGACTGAAGTAGATGCACTAAAAGATTCTATGGAGGCATCTATTCTAGAATTCATGGATGGCATCATCTTAAGGTTTGGTGTTCCTCACACCATTATCTCAAACAATGCCAAAGTTTTTATGGGTACTCAAGTGAGTGAATCAGTTGTAAATAATAATGTATACCTGAGTACTTTCCTAATTATTACCCATAGGGTAATGGCTTGGTTGAGTCTATCAATAAGAACCTCATAATTATCAAAAGGATAGTGGAGGAAAATCAAAGTACATGGCACACAAATTTGAAATCAATATTGTGGGCTAATAGGATCACTCTTAAGAGAGCCATTATCAACTCTCCATTCATGTTGGTATATGGAAGTGAATACCAAGTCCTACTATCAATTGAGTTACAATATATAAAACTCAATCATTAATTGGAATTGATTGACAATGATGAAATAATAGTAAGAGTGGTAGAACTCATGGAAGTTTAAGAAATTAGGAACCAATAAATGAAAGTTTTTAAATCAAATCAAGGTCAAATAAAGAGAAATTTTGGCAAAAAAAAATATTTTGACAAAATCTTTAATGGAGACATGGTTCTAAAAGGGGATGTAGATAAGGCTAAACTAGGCAAGCACACCAAGTTTGATGCAATATGGAGTGGTCCATATATTATAACTCAGTGCAAAAGATGTAATGCATTTTAGATATCCAAGCTTGATGGATCAGAACTACCTATCCCAGTCAATGGGATATACATCAAATCTTAATTTTGAGGTTATAATTCATTATAAAAATAAAATTTTGTATATATTAAGGGTTAGTTGTGTTTTCCAAATAAGTGTTTTCACACAAGTCAACTCATTAGGAGTTTTTATTTCCTTAGTTTGTTCTATTTTTCCCTATTATGTTCTTTTTTAGGTAAATCCCAGTTTATTCTTCACTGGTTAAAATGTGTTAAGCTTAAAATGAATCCATACCCAATAAACTAGAAGGTTACTAGAAAGAAACTGATTAGCAGGCAATCATCCCATAGAGGTTACCAAAAATGTTGATATTTTTGTCCCAAAAATGTTAAAATATGAAGTACCCTAAGGGAGACCAATTATTTATTTTCAAAAAATGCCTTAAATTGACCCAAAACATTCATTTCCCTAAACCTATGTAAATCAAAGATTGGACTGCAATTTTTAGTTTGAAAAATTATAAATTACTTCCCAAACTTTAGATCTCACAATACATTAACCAATGAAAATTAGAGATCTGGTTGAAATTTCCAATTTGCAAAATTTTTAACTTCATCCATATCTCTACTTCCTTCTAAACACTAGTTGGTAGAAATTGGAACCCTACTTGTAATTTGTAATTTGTAAAATTGGAAATTGCAAATGGAGTTCTGCTTCCCACAAACTAAGTACCCTATGAGAACTAAAACCCTGCTCATAATTTACAATTTACAAAATTTCAAATTTCAATTGGAGTGTCACTTCCTGTGTAACACTCCAACTAAAAACTAGAACTTTGGCTACAATTTGTAACTTGAAAAGTTACAAATTACCATTTGAGTTTTTCTTCCTATCAACCACCTTTCCTATGGAATTTATAACTCCAAGTGCAAATTTCAAATTGTTTCCCAAGTCCTACCTTCTCATTTTTGAAGTGTCAATCAAGCCAAGCCCATGGAATCTAGAGGTCAAAGTGAAATTAGAAAAATTACAAAATTTTGAAGTAGTTTGTAGACTCTAGATCTCTACCAACCACCACCATTATGTCATTAATTATAGGGGTCTTATATAAATAAAACTAGGTTTTAGGTAAATCATTTTTTAAATTTGATAATTGAGTTTGGAGATCTCACCTCAAACCTCAAACCTACTAGTGATTCTACCATGCTTTTGACCCTGTAAGCCATGACCATGAGCCATGAACCATGCCATGATGTCATTCACCCCCCTGCACAATACTTTATTCAACCCTCTATGTTTTTTAAGCCATATTTTCTACAAATCGAGCTTAATTTAGTCATTTACATTAATTTCCATTCCTTTGTAGTTTTAGTTTCTTTCTTAGGGTTTTCATTACTTTATTTAAGCATCAGTAGTTTGTTGGTAGTTTTCATGGTGGTATTAGTGTTATCTGCAACTCGTATCATCTTTACAATATTTTCCTCAAAAACTTAGGGTTTTCACCAAAATTCATAAAATAGTTACATATTCTTAAGATATTCCAAAATTAGAAAATATTCCTTTGAAATATTCCTTCATAGTCCCCACATATATTTCACCTATGATTTACACCTCTAAAACCCACATGATTTCAACTTGTAGTTATAATTTCATAGCTCTATGGATTTTTCTAGTTGTTTGACACATCATGATCTTCATCTAAATTTTCACCAAGAAATGTAAGTGTGTTTTACACCTACCATCTTCACTAGAGATTTTAACATACATTTGCAACTCTAGTTTACCATAGACTTTTCCACTATATAGAGCAACTCCAAGTTCCACCAGAGTTTTCACCTATGTTTTGACCTATAAATCCCATCAACTTTATAGTTGGTTTTCCCCCAGTATTTTCACTAGAATATATGTTTGGGAAAAAGATGAAGTTTAAATCTAAAGGACTTAGTGTCACTCTCAATCTGAAATCCAACATAATTGAGATTACAGACATAGACATAGGTCAATTTACCTAGGTGATTTTTAGACCAAAATAAATGTTGAATTTAAGAACAACTAGATCCAGAGCATATATGACTCCAGACTACCCCAAATAATATATTTCCCCTTGACTATGAAAATCTCTAAGTTGGTGCTTATGCTAGCACAACATTATAATGCTAATAAGAGAGAGGTTTTGAATGACAAAGGGGAAAGGATTCTAAATCTAGACCTAGACTTCATTGACTTTGTATTCTTGATACCATAATTTGAGAGTTACTTAGATATAATTATATAATCCTCAAATAAATTATATGAAGAAAACATAATATTTTAGAGAGTAATGAATAAATAGTGGATAAGGATCCATGGGGCTATATCCACTAGATTTCCTAAAACATTGGCAAGGATTGATTTTAAGGATGAAGTTATATAATCATATTACTATATAAGATCATTGGTATCCCTATTATGAAGAGCTTCTAATATTAGATGTATTAATATTAATGGGTTATCCATGAGAACAAACAATGCATTCATTGGGTAAAACTCATTAATGACTCCATCCATAAGCAGTTGATAGAGGTCCAAACCATAGGTAAATTTTATATGACTTCTTATCTAGTATATATATTGGCTAAAGGAAGAGATTTTCTAGGGTTCAACATAGTATCTAACCTAGAAAATAAAGTGTTCAACTATTACCCTGACCTTACTCTTGAGGTAAGCAGGTAGCACTTCAAAAAGGTGAATGAAGCATTTATCTACTGTGTCATAGTTATGTTTGACAAGGAACTATAGAGGAAGATATTATCTAATTCTACCACTTTAGAGAT
Organism: Torreya grandis; assembly: GCA_037957365.1. Taxonomy (NCBI): domain Eukaryota; kingdom Viridiplantae; phylum Streptophyta; class Pinopsida; order Cupressales; family Taxaceae; genus Torreya; species Torreya grandis. Next base: position 785,916 of record JARHVA010005571.1, on the reverse strand, counting down.
TACTAATTGGGGTTCTTATTTCATCTAATTTGCCATATACTTCTATATCATGGTATGCAAATTCAGCAATTACCCTTACACCCTTATAAGATATGTAAGTGATAAATGGGCTTTGATGGAGCTAGTGAGGCAACTAGTCAAAACTCATAAGTTGTTATCCAATAAACACAAATCAAGAATTCATTTCCCCATCAGCATAGGTAAGTACACATGCCCATCATTATTAAAATCCAAGTGTGTAGATGCAAAAATGACACAAATGACCTTGAGGGCTTTGGAGGAAAGACCATTCTATGATATTCATGGTAACATCACTAGTACAGTGGGATTTTCAACATATTCCCATGTCCCTTAATTTGAAGACTACTAGGAGGAATTTAATGATGAAAAGTAGGTAATACTAAAGGACTATTCAAGAATGACCTTGGATCATGTAAAAGCTTTTGACATGGAAACAATCCCCAAGGACTTGGTGGATAATAAGTCCCTAACAGACAAGGTCTACCATGATAATAAGATCTACTTGCAATCCCTTCCAGTAGTAAGTTGGTGTATTTGTAAGTCTTTCTCTCTAATAGATAAAACTACCCATGTGATAAATAGAACACTCAACTAACTCAGAAGTAAAGGGGTCCAAGTGACCAAAGAGACAATAAGCGTCAGTGGTAAAATATTAATTCTCAAAGAAAATGGAGTACCACCATCAGTAGAAGGTTCTAGTAGTGGATCACTCCCAGAGCAACTAGATAGGCCATTGATCTCCCATAAGATAAATAACAAATTAAAATCCAAGAAGGGAAAATTAAGAAACTAGAGATAATTAATAAAGCAACCAATAATCACTTCATATAAGGATACAACTGTAGTTGAAGAAACCACAACTTCAACCCCCATCTTCGTTATAGTTATAATTACCATCTTTGTGATACATCCCCCACCTATTTTTTTTGTTCCAATAGATTGAACACCTCTTCCTTAGGTCTCTATTCCTCCTTCACCTCAAGTGACTCCACCCTCCATTCCCATCAATATACCTATGTCAATAAGTCCATTGTCAATAGTTCAATCCTCTTAATTGGACACTCAAGTTTGCATTCCACCTCCCTCTTCCAGAATATCACTCCCCCTTCCATAATTTCCTTTATATAATGTACAATTATTTCCATTCCACTAATCATCAACACTACACATCAATATATAGCCATGGTTTTAGTCATTATGACTACAATCCCATTGGCCATCCTAACTTTTGGGATAAATATTTCTTATCTCCATCTCCCTTCATCTGTCCTACTTTACCAAACCTGAGTGTCCCTACCAATTTTACTAACTCATTCAAGGATTTGGACTCCACACTTCCATAGGTTCCTAATTCTAACTCCATGTGTCTACTCCTCCATTGATATCACTTCCATCTCCCACACCCCCAATAGACACATCTATTTCCTTTGACCCTACCTCTTCCACTTCCATGGTAACCCTAACCCTTATATAGGAGATAGATAATGTGAAATATACTAAGATAAATGTGGACCCTCAACCCATATATGGGGAAGAGGTATCAAAGACATCTACGAAAAAATTAGTGGTAATATTAGTACATGATACAACACTTGACACTATGCCCACTAGTGCATCATCTTTAGACTTAGATTCTCAAGTGATAGTGTCAACACAATATGATTCTACTCCTAAATTTTTAACATAAATAGTTGGGAATAAATGTAATCAAATGATGTCCCCTAATACATTAGATTTTGGTCTGATATATACACACAAGAAATCCAAGACAACTCCTTAGACCATTTCAAGAATATTATATGACTCGGTAGGGGAAAGGTATGTACAACTTAGAGTCCCCCCACCTAAAAAATAGAAATAATATTTAGTGGTGGGGTATTAATAGGTATTAAAAGTTCACCTTGGACATCCTATGAGAGAAAGGTTGAAACATGATGTTTAATCTATCATTGACTCCCTCTTTATGAAAATGGATAGTGATAATGTTACTAAGGATGAGTTGAAGAACAAGGTTGAATTACTAATGACTGCATTGAAGAAATTCATCAAGCTCACTATTCAACCAACACAACCTACCACTCATATCACAAATCAAGTAACACTTGATGTAGTGATATAAATTAGTAGCAAGGGAAGGGCCATTAAGGAATAGGTAGAAGAGATCATATCAAAAGGTAAAAAAGTTATTGAATTGGTAATGGACCATTATACAACTCTAAGGGAGAGAAGGGACACCGTGAGAGAATAAATAAATAAGTATCAAGAAGAGATAGAAAGATTGAATATTTTCTATCCAAAATTATTAGCTATGGACTCAATTGGTATTAACATCCTCCTTACAAAAAAATATTGAAAAATGATGGAGAGAAAGAAGAATTAAATAGAATACTCAATTCCAAATAAAGATACTCATAGATAGTGACAATAAAGCTAAAGCTACATATGAGAAGGTTACTGATGTGCTATATGACATTGAAGATTTGTTGAATAAATTATCATGTTGAGAAACAAATTACCAAGATCAGGCCCTTTCAGTGCATGAAGTTTAAGATAAATTCAAACAAGTGATTAAAGGAGAATCATCAAGAGATACAAACTTCAACTTGAGTTCTATCCATCATTTCATCAAGTATCATAACACATTGGATCAAATTGGTAAAGAGACTCAAACATATAGAGCCTTCATAAGGGAACTCATTGATACAATAGTAGAATGTGAGATAAGCAACCTCTACTCTTTTGGTCTTAATGAAGATATAATCTTGGATATTTTCAAGGCTTTTGATGCATACATTGAGAAAACATAGGTGAATAAGGAAAAAGATTCATTAGATGTTTTGGTTGTAGATTAATTCTTTCTATCAAAAGCATTCTTGTATATTGTATTTTCATTATTGTAAAAATATTGTAAAGTTAAAAAAACACAACTTGTAAATTATAACTATCATTTTGATAGCTCTTTTTGAGAAAGATCCACATGTAATTTCCATATTCCTTTTTGATAGGTTGGAAATTGTTAAAAGCAAACTTGAAAATTACACTTTTCAATTTGACAAATTTTAAGTTGCTTAAGTTGTAAAAGCACATATTGTAAAATGCAATTCTAGTTTTGACAAAGTTTTATGACTTGAAAGTTGAAAAAATCCTAATTGAAAATTACAAATTAGGGTTTTTCAAAAAATTAACTTAATTTATCTAAAGTTATCTTTTGTTCTAAAATTAGAGTTTCACTTTGGCACTCCCATTACATGAAGAGCCATTGCAACTGAACTGAAGAAGACCAATGCATTACATGAATATTTCCAAGTTCCCTCCATGCCTCCAATAGCTTAAGATCATGTCTAGCTCTTGAATTTTCTTCTACAAACTTGTTTACCTCACCAAGGATGCCATTGTAGTTGTAGATCATGCCTCCTTTCATGGAGTTTCTAGATTTTGCATGTTCTTCTACTAGGCATGGATTTTCTTGTTAGCTACATCTCTTTTATTATATTTTTTTATAAATATGGGAAATATGGCATAGCCATTTATATTTTTACTACTATAGACATTATTCTATATTTTGAATAACTTTTCTACATGTTGTAACCTGGAGAATAAGAATAAATTGAAGATTTATCTTTCTTGTCTAAGAAATCTTTGTGTATGCAAAGATTATTTAAATATTTGTGGAAGTTTTAATTCTTAGTTCAGTCATGAAATTTCATTTGTGGTATTTTCTACCCTTTTAGAATAATTTTTCATTAAAAATAAATAATTGTGTCACTTTTATGAAAAATACCAATTATTGCCTCTGATTTCACATTTGTATGATTTTTTGCTCCTAAAATTTTCAATATATTCATTATTTTTTTTATGTTTATTCAAGAAATCATTAAATACACTACAAAATATTCAGTGTAATCAACATTTTTAGTTTTGCAAATTTCATTCTCAAAACTATTTTCCCCATTCAAACCATAGTTTAAGAGCAAGATCACTAGGAAGCATAAAATCTATATAGGCTAGTAATTTATTAGTTAAATAAAATTTAGTGAAAGGAAGTTGGCCTTCTCTATAAGTTCACCTCAATTTTCAAAGGTCCTATAGCTTGGAGGTGATCCCATTGTATCATTATATTTTCATACAATGAGCTACGACATCAAGAATGGGTGTATAATTTATGTGATAATAACTGATAATGGTGGTTAAAATGTTAATAAAGAATTTGATTAGTTTTTCATTAGTTGTGGTATTCAAAGGGAACTAAAAAATTCATATTCCCCTCAACAAAATGGTATTACTAAAAGTAAAAACCACACCATCATAGAAATGCCTAGAATAATGTTGCAATCTACAAATGTTCCTAAATTTTTATGGGCTGAAGCCATGAATATTATTATAAATATTATAAATAGATTCCCTACTAAATATTTTCATCTTTCTACCCCTTTATAAATTTGGACTAAAAATAAACCTAGTGTGTCTCATCTTAATATTTTTGACAGTCTTGCTTTTATCTTTGTCCCTAAATTGAAGAGGAAGAAGCTCAACCCCACTTCCTAGTCTTACATTTTTTTAGGGTATGGAGGTAAGAAAAAAGGTTAAGAGTTTATGATCCTTCTAAATGTCATAACATTGAATATAATAATGTTTTTATTCTCAAAAAATCCTTTTGTGATCCCTCTGTAGATCCTCCTCAGTATTCTTATGTTTATGAACCTGACTCTCATGTTTATCCTTGTGATAAAATGGATGCCCTTGAGGAAGTTGATCTAGTTATAGATAACTTAGAGTCTAAGGAAATATTTGAGTTTTAAATTTAAGATAAAATACCTAAATAGGTATAATCCCTAATTTAATCTTCTAATGTTGATAAACTTAATAAATTAACTAAAAGTCAACATTCTTATCATGCATTAATGACTATGTATGAATGTGAACGTCAATCATTTAAGGAAATCACTCAATATGATAGATGGAATGTTTTTATGCAAGCTAAATATAATTCCTTAATTAAAAATTAGACTTGGGATCTTGTCCCTTCTCTACCTAAAAGGCATATTATCAGTTGTAGGTGGATTTATAATATAAATACAATTTAATTGGAAAAATTGACAAGTTTAAATTTAGATTAGTCTATCATGGATTTATTCAAAAATATGGGATTGACTATGTTTAAACCTTTACTCCTATAGAAAAAATGAGTAATATTAGACTTCTTATTGCTCTTACAGCCCAAAATGGTTGGGTTATCCACCAAATGGATTTCAAGAATGCATTTTTAAATGGTGATTTAGAAGAAAAAATCTACATGACTCAACCTAAAGGTTTTACTAACCATAATAGAGAACATTATGTATGAAAGTTAAAGAAATCATTACATGGTCTTAAAAAAACTCCTCGATCTTAATATTCTAAGATTATTTTTTTTTTCAAAGAATTAGGTTTTTCTAATTGATATTCAGATAATGATCTCTTTGTTAAATTTAAAAATAATCATTTGATTCTAATTATGTTATATGTTGATGATTTGTTGATTACTAGAGATCTAACTAGTTTAATTCATAAATCTAAGGATAAACTAAGTTAAATATTTGAAATGATTGATTTAGGCATTCTACATCATTTTTTAGGAATGGCTATATTTCAAGATAAACATTCTACTATTCTATCACAATATTAGTATGCACATAATCTTCTTGTTAAGTCTAACATGATTGATTGTAAATCTACCAATATTCCTATTGAAGTTGGTATTAAACTTGATCCTAAATATTCATGTAAAAAATCTAACCCTACTTTCTATAGAAAATTTATTGGAAGTTTAATTTACCTAACCATTACTAGGCCAGATATTTCATACATTATTAATGTTGCTTCTAGATTTATGTAGGATCCTTATTTGGATCATTGGAAATTAGCTAAATTTATTCTCTATTATATCAAAGGAATAATTAATTTTGGTTTATTTTATTTTTCCATTGATAATGCTAAATTATATGGTTATTTTGTTGCTAACCATGCTGGTGATACTTTAGATCATAAATATACTTTTGGATATGTGTTTAAGTTTATTGTAGGTGTTATCACTTGGAGCAACAAAAGCAACCTACTATCTCTCTCTTTCCTCTATAGAATCTAAGTATAAAAGTGCTATGGAAGATGATAAATAAGCCATGTGGATATGAAGGTTATTGGGATAACTTCATTTGGATGTTTCTCAGAGTACCATCCTTCATTGTGACAACCAAAGTTGTATAGCTCTAGAAAAAAATATAGTGCAACACTAAAGAACTAAACACATTGAAGTTCATGTACATTTCATTTGAGAGAAAGTCCTTAATGGTGATATTAATCTATAGTTCTATCCTATGGATTAAAAAATGGCAAATATATTCACAAAACTTATTGGTGCTACCAAGTTTTATCAGTTTCATGTAATGTTGGGACTTTTGGAGTTGTCATTAAGGGGTAGTGTGCATGACAATGCCACTTCCTAACTACCATATGTTACTTCTTCCTCTCTATATTTCTTCTCATTGTAAATCATTGTAATAACTTTGTATGGAAGTTATATGATTTAAGTAAATTTTGTGTGAAAGTTTTAATTTTATACCCCAATACATTAAAAATCATAATTTGTAATGGAGGTCCTTATGTTAGAAAAGGCTCCAAATATGTTAGTGATTTTTTTATGAGAAACAGTGAGATGCAATATCATAATCATGCTAGCCTAAACTTACTTTCAAGTTGTTTATGGATTATAATTCCTTTTGTTTCAAAAGGTGACTTTTGGCATGATGAAGGTTTCAAAATCCTTCAATTTTGTACATAGTATAATTCCATTATGGTGACTATGGCTTTTATTCCCACTTAAAATTAAGGGGGAGTATTAGAGCATTTAATGACTAAGTGGTGATTATTTAACCCTTAGTCTATATTAGGTGATTTATTAAATAATAATAATATATTATTTATTATCATGAGATGAAAACCTCATGAAAAAAAATAATATTATTATAATTATTTAATAGTTACCAATATTTTATTTAATGACTCTTCAAGAATTCATGACAATCACATCCCTTCAAAATTGACTGTAAAATAGGGTTTACCTCTATTGATTATTCATTCATATTCATGGGATTATTCATGGGAATTTACTCAAGAGTTTTTTGAAGGTTATTTTGGAGAGAAGTGAGAATAAAAATTGTATTGGAGCAAAATTATTTCTTGATATATGAAAATCACTTTTGGTAGGTTTTTTTACCTCGTAAAAGTTTTTCCACAATAATTCATGTGTCTTTGTGTTCAATTGATGTATTAATTCAATTATATTCTATATATTTTATATGCATCATATATTCCTTCAATAAATTTTACAAAAACATATTTAAATAGGGTGGGCCAATAATATATAGCATGTAAAACCTTGTCTGAAATGGGTTATTGTAGAATAATTTCGTCCAAATCTACCTTCATGAAAAATTTTAAGGATTAATTTATTTTTATTAAGTATAAAATATATTAACAAAACTCCCTCTATTTATTAAAAAATTGAGTAAAATAAAAATCAAGGCATGAATTTTAAGGATTCTCTTTACTTTAACTAATGAATTGGGACAAGATTTATTTTGAAAAATAATAAATTAAATCATGATAATAAGCATCTTGTGAAAACACACAATACAAATCTTTATTTATATATCTAATGTGATTTTTTTTTCATATTTAATAGCTTTCATGGTCCGGAAATGGTATTTTACATGCAACTTATCATCTATATAAAAAATCAATATATCTAACATTTGAAGTTGCATTTTCAGTTATATGTTTACCTAGATCATTACATTTGATAATTTTGCAAATTTTATACTCAAGATCAATATCCTAAATTATAAAAAACCATTTGAATATCCTATCATTAATCATGGGTTATTTGAGTAATAAAATATAAAAAAGTATGTTAGATGAAAAAAATTGTTACCCATATACTTAAATTTTCCTAAGGCTAAAATCAAATAAAAGACATTTTTTTCAATTACAAGATGCCTATTTTATTAATATTTGATCACTTGAATCATGTATCAAATATGTTTTTATTTTTTGTTATTATCATATGAATTTATTATGGCATTCATGGCTTTATTGATTGCATTAATGTATCAGATGGACATTTTCTTCAAATGTAGTAAGAATAGGGGAACTTACTATTACACTTTTATTTCATCAAATGTAGCATCTAAACCTACATTACATATATACATTTTATTTTTATTAATTAAAATTATTAAGGGGTTAGATTTATCATATATACATTTTGAAACATCTAAATATGCTTCTAATATTTCACATAATGAATGGTTAGGTCATCTAAATAGACCTACATAATAATACAAATCATATCATTTAAAGAAAGATGAATTTATATTTTAAAGGTAGCGTATATGTTAATCAATCTCAAAGGCATTTTATTAGAATAAAAATTACATGTTCGTGTAGTGAAAGTAGTTTTATGCTTATTTTTAGCATTTAAAAAAATATGATTAGAATAAAAAAATCATATAATAATGACATAATTATAGACCTTGTGACATCATTATTTTCCATGATTTACATAATTATATTGACATGTAATTGGGTCATTTTAGCCTAAGTTTTACATAGACCATGGTTTTGGTACCCATGATATTGTAATAGCACTTGATGGTTACCTATTAATGTGCCTATATATAATCAAACACATAATAAAGAAAAGTAGAAATGAGAAGTAAATTATTTTATTTCAAAATGATTAAGTTAATGCAATACTAAAGGAGGTTATTGTGATATGTTGTTTCCTAAAAAGATTTTACAAGTGAAATCTTGTGTACTATATAATCTTAAGTGGATGGAATTTTAGATATTTTTTAGCTTAAGAATTTTTTTATCATTTATTATGTTAGTTTATTTTATTGAGCCTAGTTTTTTATCATCAATATTCACTGGTATAGGTTCAATAAGTGTACCATTCCAATATTCTCTATACATAGAATACATTTCATTTTGTATAATAACTCAAGTTGTATCTTTACCAAAAATTTAACCACTAGCATTATACAACTCTATTCCTAATAACATAGATTAAAAATTAGGAAAATCAATAACTTGAATGTTTCTTATGTGACTAATCCTTTCATTTGGCAATTTTGATGGCTGTATCTAAAATTTACAACAAATTTTGGTTTGACATGAATCAAAACCTGTAAATTATTCATTTTATTTATTTTAATAAATTCCTAGTTGAACAAATATGAATTTTGGCATTATATTTCTTGAAGCCCTTATAACAAGAATGTAATTACGAATAATCTTGGTGGTAGTATTTATGGATACATTAAATGGTAGTATTTTTGTGCAACATTACATCTATAAGGATTATTATCTAACACATATACATTACAATAATGATTATTTAATCAACTTTTACCTTTTAATGTATTGACTATCTTATTCAATGTAGATTTTTATCATTTGCATATGATTAGCTCGTTTCCCAAGTTATGATTGAACTTAAATATGTTATATATATATATATATATATATATATATATTTATATATATATATATAAAATAAATATTCATCTATGTAATTATCTTTCATATATATTATGTGATTAAGAAGTAAAATATTATAGTAATATAATCTTTTGAATGTCTTGAAAGGTCTTAAATCTAGTGTAATTTCTCATCTATGTCTCATAAATAAAGTTATGAAATGATAAATAATATCATCTAGATATATATAAATAGAGGATAATTATTTTACCAAACTTAAATCATCTTTATTCATACCAAAACATAGTTCAATCAAGTCTTCTATATCTTTTCCATTCTATGATAACTTTAGAATGTAGACTGGTGAGAGTTTCATATGTCTTTCCTTACAAATTTTGGGAAAAGAGTCCAAGAGAAACATTTTTTTTAGTGATTGATAAAGTAACACAAATGAGTTTGAATATATCCAATTTATCTTTCCATGATTCACCTAGATATCCATAAAACTTGGGACTATTAATTGCTTTCAAATAAGGCAGTTTTGTATTCCTATTCCATATATCAATGGCATTATCTCTTATTCATGGGTTAACATGTGCATCTTAAAAATTTGAAATAGATTAATTATCAAAAAAATTTACATCTTAGTTATAGATTAATGAATAGGATATTGGTTGTTTATCATATATAAATTTAATGTTTGTTTTAGGATTGATAACTAAATTTTTTTTTTCATCTTATACATAAGCTTCACATAACTATATAATCTTATGTTTGACATGTAAATAAAGAAAGTATTTATATTTTTAAAGTTGTGTATTCTTAAAATTTAATGAACTTAAGAATATATTTAATATTTATAAGATTGTTATACCAAATAAAATGAACTAAGTTTTATGTAAGATCAATTTATTGATTTCCTAGATAAATATCATGTTGAATAACTAATAGAGGTCCAATAATGATATTATAAAAAATTTAATAAATTATATTAATATTTTATGAATAGAAAAGGATTTAACAAAAAATAATCCCAAACAGATGAACCCTTTTAATTATCACAAAAATAAAAATGAAATTAGACCAATTTAACTGTAAGGACCTACTAAAATAAAAAGCTAGTAATTAGGTGTGCATAACAATATTATAATGTGTTTAGGAGATTAGAATCCCACTCTTCCCTTAGGAGGATGAACAATACTGGTGGCCAGATAAGAATGGATCATTCTCTATCAAATCTGCCTATCATCTGCTTACACCTGAAGCTTAGAATAAGGAGGTATGGAAAAAGGTTTGGAGTCATAAACTCATTCCAAAGATTAACTTGTTTTGGTGGGTTGCTTCCCATAACAAAATCCTTACTCAGGACAACCTTCAAAAGAGGGGGTTTACTTTGGTCAACAGATGTTTTCTGTGTGGTTCTAGAGAGAAATCAGTTTCACACCTATTCATACACTGTGAGTTTACCTGGGATTTATGGGGCACAATACTTAACAACTTTGGCATTGAATGGGTTTGTAATTCTAACCTTAAAGAAGTAATTCTCAGCTAGAACTCAACCTTCACACATCCCTGGATTAAGGAATTATGGAAGCAAGCTCTACCATGCTTGAGCTGGACTTTATGGAAAGAGCGAAATCACAAAAAATTTAGGGACACTGCTAGAAATGTTGCTCAGGTGTTTAAATCCTTTGCTAGGACCATCTTAGAAAGTGTTACAACAGCTCATATTAGTGTTGTGGAGAAACCCCTATCTAAATTTGAAAGTCAAATTGCGGCCAAATGGAAGGTTTTAAACCTTATCCCTGGGCATGATAATTCTAAAATTCTTCAGAGACTTCATACTAAATGGATACCACCTAAACCCAATTGGATGAAACTCAATTTTGATGGGGCATCCAAGTTGAGCGGTAAAGCAAGTGGAGGAGGAATAATAAGAAATGAAAAAGGAGGGATGTCTACTATCTATGCTAGTGGCATGGGTTGCTAGAGCAATAGCTATGTTGAAGCTATGGCCTTACTTGGGGGATTAAAGTTAGCTATATCCCCAGGAATTAGAAATTTGAATATTCATGGAGATTCTAAGTTGGTCATATATGTTGTTAATAAAGCATCTAATATTGGTATCCATCTAAAAGACATCATTATAGACATCCAATTTCTTTTACAAAAGTTTTCTAAAGTTGAGATTACCCACACCTACAGAGAAGGTAACAGGGTCACTGATGCTTGTGCCAACCTTGGTCAGTAATTATCAAGATGGAGGGTATGGCAACAAGGGGCTCATATACCCCTAAACATTATAGAGATCATTCAGAAGGAGATGACAGAGCATGAATGATTCACTTTGATGATGAAGATAGCTTTCGAAGGTGGTCCACATGGAAAAGGCCATTGCAGATCATGGAAAAGGATAACCTTAGTACTTTCTTGATTGTCATGATTAATCCCTTGTATCATGAGGTGGAGGTGTGAGATTCACATCATGAAAACCAAGGGGGAATTATTTTCAAGCATGAAAGTAGACGTCCCCGCGGTGGGCCATTTTGTAAAATGAGCCTTCACATCTGCATTTAGTGTAAATGGAACCGAGGGCTTGCTATTTTTCCAAAGCTCAAGGTGGTAATTGGGGTATGAAGAGCCAAAAATTCAAGAAATTTTGGAGGACACTGGTGGGAAACAGGCTTCTCGAGTTTTTGAGGTCACTAAAGAGCAGGGTGTTGATTCTAGGGGAACTATTGTTAATCAGGAGAAGATGTATGTAGAAGAAGCTGGCGAGGGTTCAAAGAATGAGAATGATTAGAAAATAGCTATTGGGGCCTTGAAGGTCTGCATTCAAAAGCTAGAAAAGGTCTTCACCAAAGGCCTTCAAAATAACATTTTGTTGAATATGACTATGTTGGAAGAAGTGGGTAATCTAGGGAATGTTGACAATGTAGACAATGAGAATCTTAAGGATCTTGTTAATTATATAGTTATGTAGTTTCATCCTTTCTAACTCTAGTCTTTCTAGTGTTTTGTTTTGCTTCTAACTTTGTTTCTCGGCTGTGCCATTGGTTCGGTGCTGGCATCTTTTGTTTGCCAGCCTTCCTATCTTTTTTGACTGTATAGGGTTCAGCCCCTAGTTTGCCACCTTAATTAATCAAAAATAGTATTCTATGTTAATTTTGAGGTTTTAAATATAAGTTATGACATAGAAATATTTGGTAAATAAATAAATTATCTATTAAAATTAAATTCAATCAAACACAATATGTTCTAATCTCCATATTTCTTTGATTTACTCAAATATTAAAAAATATATAATTAACCTTATTTGACAAAGTAAAAATGGAACTTTTGGATGACTAAAATTGGTTATTCTCAATATTTATAATATTTTATCAAAACTTATTTGTATTTATCACTTTTCATCATTATTCTTGCTTTCAATTCTCAACCAATGAAAGAAATCATGAAAGAGGACTAAACTAAAGGTAAAAAATAATAAAAATAAAATAAAGATAAACAATAAGAATAAGGATATAAAATAAAGTTAGTAAAAAATAAAAACTATATCCATTCAAATAGATAACTAAAGTAAAAAAGGAAAGTATATATTGCTACCACAACATAATATTTATTTATTTATTTATTAGATTGGGTAAAATAAGTTAGTTTTATAAGGATACAACAACTATCAAGTTTAGGAAAAAAAAAGAGAAAGACTTGAAATCAATAAATTGAGCCACTATGATCTTCAAAACATGGAAGACCTTCAACAAAAAAAAAATAAACTAACCAGTAATGATAACTAAAGATAAAATGAACATAAGAGAATACTAATTAGAAATAGATAGCTCCCCTGAGTTTGACTTGTCTTTTACATTAGCACTTCTGATGTCATTCTTCTACATGTGTGCTTTCTCAGACCTTTCGGAGGGGCCTATTTGGTATTCTTCTAAGGGGTCCTTTTGGCCTTAAATATTGGTAAAGGGTCTTCAGTAACTTCTAGTTCTTTTTCCTATTTATTATCCTTATTTATCAAGGGAATTTTAGTTTCCTTTACCTTATCCAAATCTTACTTGATTTGGTTGGTCTCATGTTTCAAATCATTCCATTCCTTGATGTGATTAGACATGGCCCTCTACATATCCATTAATTGCACTTCAAAGGCTCCAAACTTTATTTTTTGATCCCAATCTAGATCCTCAAGATAGCAGATTTTTTTTTGTTTTTGTTTCCTTCTTCCTCCTTCTAGGAGATGGCCACAAATTTTTATTTGTTTGCTCATGAAGGATGGGGTTATGGTTCAAAACCATTTTATAGGGGATTTATTTGGGTTATAGTGGAAGGGGAGATGGGAAGGGTAATAACATGGGTTGGGAGTCCTTCTTCCATTCTTAAAATTAAAAAATCTTTAGGTGGGTTTTCTGATGAAATGTTAGGGACAATTTTGTCACACAAGGGTTTTCCATTTTAGAATATCAGGAAGATAAATCCTTGATGGATAATATCATTATTATTACTAATTTGATAGGAAATGACTGTGTTTTCCAAATATTTGAGAAGGTAGTAAGGTAGATTGATTGTGTGACCTCAGTAATTAAGCAACAAAAATTATGTGAGAATGTGAGGGTAAACTTACCTTATAAAGTTAAATACTTCATAAATTTCAAGCATATTTCTTGCCAATGGTGAGGAAGGTCCTACCTCAGGAAACCCATTTTATATCATCAAAATTTCATTGGTGTGGAATAAATTTTATATCAACTCTAATTTATGAATTGTATCCTTGAAATATAGTATTACCATAATATAATATAAAAAAAGTAAATAAATATTATAAAACTATGAAAAGAAAAGAAATAAATTAAGACTAGTAAAAAAATAGAAAAGTAAAGTATATTTAATGTTTCAGACTTGATTCATATACATAAAAATTAAGATATTTTATCTTAGATGTCAAATATTTGAATCATAGTTGATCACTAATAACACTAAGATGAGAAATAGAATGCAATCATGTGATATTAACTACAAATAATCTTCCATACAATGAATATTTATGTAATTTCATTGCTTTCAAGAAAAGTAAAAAATATTTCAATGTATATAACTAGTATTTTTTTTAAACCAATCAAATTATTAATAATTGAACCTTTTCAGATAATAATTTTATAAATAACTAATAAAAATGGATATACTTAATTGTATCAAGTAGGGCACTTCACCTTTAAATAATAAATTTTGGAATTATTATAAGTTAATGGTGTGTTATTAGTTTTTTTTATTTTTTATTTAAAGGTCATTTTAGTCCTTGAGCACTAAATACTAGTATAATGGTGTCATTAATTTCATATAAGTACATAAAGAGTTGCATGTTTAGTGAAAAATATAGAGAGAATATGTTGTTTGTTGGCTTCACAATATATTTTCAATAATAAATCAATTACATCATTCAAATTTTTTCTAATTTCAATAATAAATGACCTTCAAAAAAATTTCTTATTTATCAATAATCCATATTAATATTATTATATAATTTTCCAAAACATTTTATCATGCAATGAAAAAAACTAATCTAGAAAGATCATGTACTTCAAATATTTATTGTATTCATATGACCCAAATCATAATTTCTCCTTTTGTTTTATATAACATTAGGGTTTTGAATAATAAAGAATTTTCAAAATAACAACAAATATTAACATTTTATCCTCAAAATAATTTAATTTAACTTTATGTTTATGTAGCAAACTCATAATTTCCATTGTGCTATAAAATTAAAATAACATTTCACTATATTGAAACCCTAAAGATTGTATCAAATAAATTATCTCAAACAAGATTTATTTTTTATCTACCAAGCCAAAATAATTGATTATATAAAACATATAATATTTTATTTTATGAACTAAACAATTCATAATTATTGAATGTGACCATAAAAGTTTGAAAAGAATACCATTACTTTTGATCAAACCTTTAGTCATAGAATTAAACTAATTACATCCCAAAGTATTTTATTAAAAATGAATGATAAATATCTCCTTACATTTAAATCAATATGATACTAAAATAAACCAAAACCTTCTCAAAATCAAACAAAATTATTTCTTACCAACAAACCTAAAAAAATTTCTAATAGTCCCAAAACATAACAAATACCACATTAACTATGCAATCATAAAATTTAAAATTGTATCCATGATCTCAATAAATAATCAAGTTTTTTGATTTGAACCACCCAAGATAAAGAATATCATTCTTTACTTAAAACCCTATGAGCTTATAATATATTCTTATCTGGATAAAATATATTTAATATTGAAAAAATATCAAGAACCCTAAATACTCATTTTTGTAAATATCTCTAACTTGATAAGAAAAATTATATAACTATAATTTTTTATTATATAAATAAAATAAATCAAGTTTTATTTGAATCCAAAAACCATAAGTTTAAAACAAGACCCAAATTCAAAAAACAAATCCCCACAAGATACAAAATAGAAGTCCTTTAGTTAAATTAATGTAGACCAACAGGAAAATAAAATTAAGGAAAAATAGTAATCATAAAAATAACCCTATATATAAACTCAGGCTTCCTCAGGGTTATATTTCTCCTATGATGGAACTTATTTTGTTTCTTTAGTCTACATCAAAAATAATTCTTTGTAAATTCTACCACAGGTTTGTTTGTAGGGTCCTTCTAAGAGACCCTATTTGGACTTCTTCTAAGGGATTCTAATGTTCCTTTTTATTTTTAGAGTAGGTCGAGTGTCTTTAGTATGTTCATGTATCAACTTATAATTTATTTCTTTCTCTGACATATGGAATTTATTTTCCTTTTCTTTGTTCAATTCCTATTAAGCTTGATAGTTTTAACTTTTAGGCCATTCAAATTGTTAATGAGAAAATATGTGACCCTCTCTATACCCTCCATTTATTTAGAAAGACTCCCAGCTTCCTAGTTCATTTAGTTTTCATATCTTTCATTTTATAGGTTTTGATGCTCCTAGAGACATCATCCTCCTTCAAGGATATGGAAATAGTTCTATATTTTTTTCTTGTGGAGGTAGGGGAATGAAACATCCCCCCCAAAAAAATTATGGAATTACTAAATTTTAGATTATGAAATGACACTGTGTGCAGGACCCACATATAAATGATGTCATAAGACAACATACTATATGGTTACATACTCATGTACTTACAACTGTCATCTTATTAGGTAGTAGTAAACACATAACTAGGGTTACCTCACTATCAAAGGATTCTATAAGGGAACTTTTTATCAAAAATTAGGATATAACGTGGGGTGTATTGGTGTGTGCACACACACTGATATACTCCAAACATACTTAGTACATGGACCCCCCATAAGACCATTTAATAGTTTAATAATGCTACTTAAGCATCTCAGTCTCCTAAGAGAGTCAAGTTGAAAGTTTAGAGAGTAAAAGTTACTCATTCATGCCTCTACAACCATGGAGTATGGATTAGTGAGGTATGCTAGGATAGACAACCCTAAAATTCCACTCAAGCTTAAATATTAGCATAAATAAGGGTAGAAACAAAAAATCATCCAGATAGATATCAACTCATAAGGATCCAACTAGCCTTAACATACATTCATACTTTAGAGTGAATTATGTATCACAACAACCATTACATAAGGAGAAGAATCCCAAACATAAATTATATCATAATTGTACACATTGGTTTTCCTTTTAAGACACTAGTCAGGACCTCTACTTAATATCCCAATGGTTTTAACATGATATAATTAGTGGCATTATTCAATGAGCCAAATTTGGCTTACCTCTATATAAATGGGGTTATTTAATGCAACATTTTTATTAATTAATGTTGCCTCATTAAGGACAATTTATAATTCATATGGTTGGAAAAAAGGAATAATATTTCCTTCCACAACATGTTAACAAATATAAACAAGGGATGCCATGAAGAGATAACAATAGGTAGTTAGCTCCAAGACCTAAAGCATCATTTAAAATTAGGCTAAAATATGCAACTAATCAAAAACCAATATCTTTTAAATACAAACCAAGAGTAATAAAAAAAAAATTAGTACACACACACATATATACATACATACATACATACATACTGTGTGTGTGTGTGTGTGTGTGTGTGTGTGTGTGTGTGTGTGTGTGTATATGTATGTATGTATGTATGTATATATATATATATATATATGTATGTATGTATGTATGTATGTATATATATATATATATATATATATGTATGTATGTATGTGTATATATATATATATATACACATACATACATACATATATATACATACACACACACACACACACACACACACACACACACACACACACACACACACACACACACACACACACACACACACACACACACACACACACACATTCACAATTACTCAAAGCAATATCATTTAAGGATTTCATGGCTTCCATTAGACTAAAATTTGATACTTCCCAAACTTCTTCAATTTGATCTCTTCAATTCCATTACTTACGCAATAGAAATTCATAATAAATTATAGTTATGGTGTTTTAATAGCAACTACTAGGTATCAATTCCAAAGCTGATATTGATCATGGCCCAATATAATTTTGGAAGACATCTTATTGCATTTACCAAATAATAATGATATCATATACATTTTCAAGAGTATAAGCAGCCAAGAAATGAATGGTATAGTTGCTACTAACAATTGAATGGATAATTAGAATGGCTTTACCTATCAACTTACTCAAGACACAAACTTGGAGTATTGCAACAACCACTAAAATTGAATGGAGATATTTACATTAAGGATGAAAATTTAAAACTTAGGTGTGTGATTCATTCACCATTACAAGCCTAAACCAAAGAAGGGTCCTCACTAATAAAAGGTCCAAAAGAAGATGATAAAAACTAGGTACAATAGAACTCTCTTAGTTGTACATAGCCTCTCATTAGCATAAACATAAAGTAAAATAGCCATATAATGGTTGTTTAAATTTCAAAATAGCCAATGTTTCCTCATCATTATTTAAATATTCTTCATGCCATCCATATACATAATGAAAGATACTAAATATATTAATAATTTTTTGAACATTTTTGGGATAAATTACTTCCTAATCATATTGTTAGGGATTAGATGCACCTATCATTTGATACCTAAAACCTTTCAATTATCTAAATGGAGTATGCATTAAGACAATAATCACAAAGAGTATTAATGCATAATATTAACTCTTAATTATATTGATGAACTAGAATTTCCATAATAGAAACCAAGATATACTTGTAACCAAATTTGATACTAGCATAACATAAATATATATGACAAAGTAAGCTCAAATATAAGCATAACATAATTATTGATCTCCCATTATTAACATCAATATGAAATAACACATTATTTATTGTCGTAAGTGATTTTATGGTTAGTATGTAGCCATGTATGTCCTTAATTCAACCTAGAATTTAAAAGTTTATATAAGTAGTGTCATATCAAAATAAGGTACAACATATCCAAAATTAGATAAATCTTCAAGAATCATAACCATACACCTGGCATGACAAATTAAGAGGACATAACATTCTGAAGTAGGAAATCAAGAGTAATTAGGAACCAACATAAAACTATTAGTCTGACCTGGAATCATCAAGTATTCTATACCATTAAAAATCACAAAGCTTCAAATTCCAAAATTACTGTCAAAATGTAACTATGATAATACAAAGTCTACATCCATACAACTGGAATAAAAATTAGAATTTCATAATGTGAAAAAACTATAGAGTTAGTGGATATTTTATATTTGTGTATTGTAATGCTACCCAACACTAAGGTATGCATTATCATGCCCACAAATCAAGTTCAAATGCTAACTTTTTATTGTTATTCACTACAATCTAAGATTCAAGATTTATAACCTTAACATAAGCATTAATTACATCAATAATAACTATTGAAAGCAACTTTAAAATGTCTACAAGTATTCCATATATTAAATATAATGAATCAAATCAAACTATAGGCACTGAGATCTAAGCATAGGAGATGAAATTATAAGTCCACATAAGGTTTACTTGGACATCTAGTCTAATGAACCCAAGCATTAAGCATCCCTAACCACCCCTAATCATCATCTATCAGATGGTGGAGTTAGGTATCCAAGTTTTACTAGGTAGTTATGATCATTAGTGTGAGATAAGCCATGGTTTGATTTCAAAAGAGTCAAGAAAATGAAAAATAAATAACCATTAATAGGTCCAAAGATGCTAATAGATAACCATAGGGGTAACTATCCTTCACACTACAATCTTTTAATAGGGTAACATTACATTATTAACACACATGCATGGTCAATTAATAACATAGAAACCAATTGCATTCATAAACATCCAACCATTAAAAATGGGCAGATGTAAATCATATGCTTAATCAAATTAATTTTTAAAATCCATGAATGGTCATATTTGATCAACGGGTTTACATTCACATGAAGAAAGGCAAGTTGAATAGTCAATTGATCTATATAGTGATATTTATGGGTGATAATTTAATATTAATTTAAAACCCATCAATCCCTTCCTTTTGTTAAAGGAATTAAACCATCGCAAGTGTTTATCTTGAGCAATAAACTTCCAACTAGTTAGAGGATGATTTATGAATGAAGACCACTCAATCAATATAGCTATAACTAAGTTGATTGGTGGAGTTTAAACTAGCATTATATTATTTCCACATATAGCCATATTAATTTCCACAAGCTTTTAAATAAAAATAACACTTAATAAAAAAGTTAGGATTATATCCATATGAAAATTGAGATATCACCTAATAGGGTACTATCAATAGTAACTTCCCAAGGCAAGCACAAAAGCATACAAGAGTATATATTCTTGGATATAAAGTATTTGGCCCATTCCTTAAATTTAGTTACCTACAACCATACAATCATAAGCTATAAAATGCATTCCTTACCTTAATAACGATTAATTTCAGCCATCAAAATCATATCAACATAAAAATACAACTCACATAATAAACTGGGTGTGAATAGTCACTAATAGGTTTCTACAGAATCTCATTTATGTTCTCAAGTATGTAGATAATTATAACCAACCCCAAATTGAAGGTTTAATCATGATAATCAATGATTAAAACAACAACCATTAAATCAAGTTAAGGATAATTACCTAACTCATTAATATTCAAGATTGAGGTTCCAAACTGAATGTTTGACATAAACATTATACACAAAATAAGAATGTATGGTGAAATTCTAAAAGAGGTTTGATTATGGTGGTATACAATTTATTCCTTTCACCATACACGGTTGAAATGGTCAAATAGGGGTTCATGATGAATAAGAGGATTTGTTATAGATTAAGAGAGATTGATTTTACACATAATCAATCTACTGTAAAATAAAACATATTTCCATTAAAAATATCATGCAATATTGATTTTGTTCACCCTCTCAAAGCTTAACCCATATCAAACATGATTCTACTTTAATTAAAATTCATAAATATGGTTTTTCCAAATGCCATACCTAAGTAAAATGGCAATCATAAACCCTTTTCCCAAATCCAATTCTGCCAGGGGTCACTTAAACATAATCAAGTTTTAAAAACGGTAAATGTGAAATAAGATAGAGGAAGGGAGGCATGAATAACCCAGTAATGGGTTTGTTTAATTTAATGCATTATGGGTTTACTATGAAGTCCCATTACTTCATAATGAACCTATAATGGTTCATATTTCCATTAAAATTCTATTTTAACACTCCATAAATCAAAAAACAACAACTGAAGTTGATTCAATTAAAATAAGAATCTAATGACTTGGTGTGCTACAAGGTATTAGGAGGCTAAACCTCTTACTTAGTTACTTATTTTGACCCACTACAAGAATTGACCTAGTTGGGTTGAATATAACACTCAATACCATTAACTAAGAAGGAAAGACATTGAACATGTTTGCCATAATCAAATTAGGGTAAAAGATAACAATAGTACACTCAAAAATATCCCATACTTATCAATAGAGCTCAATCAGTTGTTAATCTATTATATTTATTAAGGTTTTATTATTATGAACTCCATAAGAATTTACAATGCAATAATTTATCCTCAAGTATTAAATGGAATCCCAAAAATGTCACATACATGCAAGGAAGATACATAACACATGAGGTAAATCTTACTTGTACTCATTCTTCCTTGCCCACCATCATTTTTCCCTTATAATTTTGTGGCTTTTCAAAAATTCCCATTCAAATCCCCAACTTCATGATGCACAATTTAGGGTTTTCCCTAGGTAGGGAGTTTGAACTCGATGCCATCCTCTCCAAAAAAAATACGTAAAAAATATATGGAAGCTTGAGAAATAAACAAAAACCAAATAATAATTATCAATAAAACCCTCTACTAATATTTTTAGCATGTAGGGGAAGTCAACCCACAACATGAATAAGGTAATAATGTTGCCCATGTGCCAAGTATACCCCTCACCAAACACCCATAATGAATTCTAACTGAGTCATTTAATCTAATGATAAACTTCACAACGACCACACAAAAGCAAAACATTCATAATGCCTAGGGAGCCAAGTCATGGTCCATATAGTCTTAAGGCACCATGGGTAGATAAAATCCACATAATAATAATGTGGTCCAAGATAAAAGGCTAAACAAGCATGCTACGGGTCAAGTCTAACTCTAGACAACAACACCCAAACATAAGAAAATAATCTAAGCACTCAGTAGAGTCAATATAATCAGGATAAGAACAATAATGGTATCATAATAATTAACCCACACAAGGAAAAAAAAGAATAATTGATGCACACACACAATGACAACATAGACCAAAATCCACATAATACTAACAAAATAATTAAATATGAACCAAGGCAATCAAGAAGACTCAAGGCAACCAATGGCATTAAAATAAATGTCACATTACATTTTACCATCGGTATCAATCCTTACTACTCATAAAAACTTGCCCATTATTGTCCCAACTACCAAATTCCACCACCAAGCCTAGTTCTATTAACCTATGCCTACAATCACCAAATCGGAACATCAACAACATCTACTCAAGGAATAAATATTAATAATAATAAAATATGATATATATAGAATATAAAACATGTCATCAGTGAATTAATCATATGCATCCATGATAATAATGATCTAGTCATAACCAATCTATCATGATATTAATAATCATAACATCTAAGTCAAAATAATTAGTTGTAATGATAAACATAATGTCAATAAAAGGCAAGCTGAACATGTTGAACCAATGTATCCATAATAATTGCAATGCACTATTTGGTGGAGTTATAATAGGGAAAAGGAAATGGGGAAATTTAAGGGAGTCTTGATAGGGATGGTAAATGGGGAGAAGGTTTTGGGGAGGGCATGGGTAGGGAACCCTTCCTCTCTCTCTATCATATGAAATTTATCCTTTAAAGGGCATTTAGCTAGGGTATCTTCAATAGGGGTTTCATCAGTCAGGGTGTCTTCAACTAGATTGTCTTTAGTTAGGGGATAGGCTTCCCACACATTGTTTCACGATATTGAAAAAGAATACGAATGAGACCATGTTATATGATTGCATTATTATCACTAACCAAATATGATAGGTTCATGGCTTCTAAGGACTTTAAAAGGTAGAAAGGCAGACTGATCTTATAACCAAAGAAGTGATTGATAAGCAAAAAATGGTGAGAAGAAATTAGAGTATACTTACCTTTAAGGTTTAATATTTCATTATTTGTAGACATATCTCCATCTAACATCAAGGGAGATCCTACCACAAAAAAACCTTCTTGTCTATCTTCATCATTGTGTCCTTTAAAAAAATAATCATCAGTTCTAGTTTGTAGATCTTATCTTTGAAATCCTTCACCCCCTCACAACTATTATAAAAGTTAAGGATTAAAATGTTCTACTTTCAAAATAAATTTGAATTTATCATAATTTGGAATTAATTAGTGTATTAACTTAATCATTATTTCATTAAATCTGAAATATTCTAGTCAAGATTAAAACCTAAAATTATTTTTAATAGTTTTTATAATATCAAATATTAAAATTCTATATTTCTATTATCAAATTCTTATTTAGTTTTTTTTTTTCCTATTACATATCATATTTTTCATATTCAAATTTTATGTTTTTTAGTATTAGATTTCATTTTTTTAATTTAAATTTCAATGTTATTGGAATCCAATGTTAAACAACTATATTATTAAATTTAATTTTATTGAATCAATTCAATGTTTATGCTATAAATCATATCAGTAATTAATAATTTATTTTTATGAAATTATTTTAAAATAATTTTTTGAATCAATTCAATGTTGCATGGTAGTAATTAATAATTTATTTTTATGTAATTATTAAACATAATATTTTACATCCATTCAATGTTTTTTAACTAATCATGGTAGAATTTAATACAAAATTTTAATGTAATCAATATAAAATTGGACATGATAAATTCTAAGATATTTATATTATTTCCTTATGTCTAAGAGAAAGCATCAATGTAACACTTTTCATAATTTTTATTTTTATTTACCTTTACTTATAAGTATAGGAAAAATAATACGAAAATCCATGTAACATTTATTGTGACAAATTATAAGAAATATAAGTGTTGGAAAAATATCATAAATATCCATTTAACATTTAGTGTGCTGAAATTTTCATACATATATCTTTATAACATTTAGTGCAAAACATTTATGACAAACAAATATATGTAACAATTTAAACATCAAAATTATTATACCTATAGTCAATGAAATATCTAATTAATTTAAAATAGTCTACATAAAATAGTGAACATATTAATTTTATCATACCATAAATATAAAAATCATAAATAATTTTTTTACTAAACACTCAACACATTTTATTTACTAATTTCCTTACAACTGTGACATCTTATACATGTAACAACATCTTCCATAATTCATGTAATAAATAATTATCTTATTCATATAAATATTTATTAAATGTCTTTAATATGATATAATGACCCTTATATTTATGAAAATTTTATTTTAAGACTCATCAATTAACATTGTATGGGATTGATTGTATAGACCCATATTTTTTTCCAAACTAACTTTCATTTTTAGAAAATATTACAGGATTTCCAAGACCTTTATAATAATCATGGTGAACCAATTCACATTCTTCTAAGGTATATATAAATATAAATATATTTCATTTTAATATTTTTTGTTGAAGAGATGAGATCATTAAGTCATATACATTTTTGGAATATTTTGATGTCCATATACCGATTTTGAAAATACATAAACATCTCTTCAATAAATATTTTATGTTTGGTCAAAGAAGGTAATACATTTTTAGCTAAGTTAAATAACCCTTAATATGTTGATATTCATTGTAACAACCTAGTTTCTATCAAATGTGTGATTTAAAACACCATTCAATTTAAACACAATCAAATTTGATCGATGCACTTTGTAACCTATAGATAATAACTCAATTTTAAATTTAGAACCATTGAGACCTATCGCATCAAAAAATTAAAGGACTATTAAATTAATTATTTTGAATATCCAAAAATAGTATCATTAAAATTAATGATTAAATTTATAAAAATCACTTATTTATATATTTTACTTAGTATAAAATACAAATCAATATGTTACTCAAGCAATTACAAAATAATAAGTTGCTATAATTGTTTTTAAATATATTTTTTATAATAGGATAAAACAATAATTATTTATAACATAACGAGATAAGAAGTTGTATCTAAATATAAATTTTATACAAAATCACTTGCTTATATAAATTACTATAAAAAATAAAATAAAATAAAATATAGTAAATACAATCTAAACAATGTAACATAACTCAGTCAAATTCATTTTTTTATCATAACTTACTTTAAATCTAAGATCTCAATCAAAATCACTAATAATTTTCATATATTTTTACAAATAGCAATACTTGGTTTTGTGTGACCACACATACTCTAACCACACACATTAGTGTATGAATATTTTTTATATCAAAAATTAGTGAGCCATAATATTTATAGATTGAAGCAATCCAAAGCAATGGAATCCTGCTTTTTGCAATCGAAACATTTTTATCATCTAAAAACAATATATTTTACATTTTGTATACATGTTTTTATTTTTATAAAACCAATTTTATGTTTTTAATGTATATCAACATAACATTTAATTTTTTTGGTTCAAATAATTTATTACCTAACTCACAATGTGATATAGCCCAAGTAAAAAAATCAACATTTTGTAGCCAATCAAATTGACGAATGAAATCTTGAGTGCAAATAAGTAAACAATAACCCAATATCTAAATGTATTTTTTTCAATCCTCAACAAATATGACTAAATGAATGGAAAACATATCTATAACATGAATCTAAAAATATAGGTTTCCTATTTGATGATCTAAATTATGTAATCTCTTAAACTTTGAACAATAGTCTTTCCAATCCCAACACCAATAATATTATTACAAATATAATTAGATCTGAAATTATGAGAGAAATAAATAGTTCTTAACATCGTTGTGGTAAGCCACAATATCTAAATTTAATTTGTATTTCAACATTAAAATAAAACCACAATATTAAACATAATAATTTATTTAAAGATAAAAATTTAATTAGGCACATAAAAATTGAATTTTATCCTATTGAAATGCCATGACTTTATGTGATTAAAAATATTTTTCAATTAGGCAAGTAATAATATTCAAAAGGAACTATGTGAAACATATATCCAGTCAATTAAGTAATAATACTAAAAATATAACACCATTGCATCAATATCTAATCAAATACACAATGATAGGGATATTTTTTTTCAAACTATTTTTTCAATTTGGCAAGTAATAGTGTTCATAAGGACATGATTTTAGTATACATTTAATCATGCATGTAATAGTATTTAAAATAACACCTTTGCAAAAAATATCCAATTAAACACAAAAATAAATGTCTCTAAACATGAATTTTGAAATAAATGAGCAATCTTTAATTTCATAAAATGTTAATAATTATTTATATGAGCACAAAAATATACATATAGATTAGGATACCTTAGAAATTCTCTCACGTCCTCTTCATTCCTTAATAAGGCTATTTGTGTAAACAATGTCATCATCCACCACTTATATACTATAAATTCTTGACCTCGAGTAACCTTCATGGATAGAATTAAATTATCTTTAAGAACATCTTTCATGATAGAATAAACTATAATAGTGTTTTTAGTTGTTATCATAGCTATTCTTTATTACATATTTTAATATTTAGTTATTTGTTAGTGCTTCAGTTTTATAGTTCAACTAACTATTTTTAGTTCAAGATAATTACGTCCTAACCACTTCTATTATATATATACTATTTTATATATATATATATATATATATATATTCTTTACACCCCCTACTGAATAAACATCAAGCTTCATTCAAAGCTTTCTCCACCATCATCTAGTATCAGATCATTGCCTATGAAAGTCCAAAGTAACATTAAAGTTGAAGTAAGGATGCAGCATAAAAGCATGACCTATAGATGAGAGCATTCAACATCAAAAGTTGTTAATCGAAGCACTTCATCTCTGATGCCTACAAAATTGGCTTACATCGATAGATTTGTGGGAATTAAAATAAAAAATAAAAGTGTTAGAGTCTATGGTATAGATGCTTGTGGAGTGGAAGCCTAAGAATCATGTACTAGAAGAGAGTGTAATGAAGGCATTGTTGGAAGATGACCATAAGTGGATAATATTGCCAAGAAAATTTTTTGAGTCTACAAGAAAGTAGAGACCATAATATCCACATGTAGAGAAGAGGATTAAAGCATTTTTCTCCTACTCAATAAAATTTAGTCTCTTAGTATTAGGATAAATCCATGTGAGATGGCCTTCAGCACATTTTTGTGAATCTATTATTTCTATGGTGTGTGAAACTTGATCATTGCTCATAGTATAAATTGAAGCATACAATGATGCCTAGGGAAGGTGCAACATAATCTTAGAGCATTGAAACCTAATCACATGCATCCAAGAAGGATCAAAAAGTCTATAGTAAGCCATTATAACCTGATCAAAGTAGTGCCTTGGAAATTAAAACACTAAATAGTCATAGCCTTGTTCATAGAAAAGCTAAAAACACCTAGCATTTGGTGTGTTTGGATTAACTCACAACATTTAAATAAGGTACACTTTTTTATACATAATTTTAAAGCAAAAACATATTATTATAATTGTAGAATTATGTATAAAGTAAAGTAAAAAACATGTTTGCACCCAAACTCCTCTTGTTCAATGCCCAACTCCTCAAAGGGTTGAATTTCAACACATGGAAGACAAATATGTGAATGATTCTTCAATTCAAATAATTATGGGCCATTGCCACTAGTGTGATTACCCATCCTACCAGAGTTGATGAGCAAGTCAAAAGGTAAAATCCCTCATGTTGATCACACTTAATGTCACTAATGAGGTTCAACCTCATATTCAAGACATGTCAACATTGAAAGAGGCTTGGGACATTATATCCACCATATACAAAGCAAAGAATCAAACAAAGATACTCCATCTCCATTAAAAGATTCATACTCTTAGTATGAAAGATGAAGAGAAAGTTGAGAAATTCTTATATCATGTAGTATAATTACAAGCTGAATTGATTGGTCTTAGAGAAAATATCGAGGACAAGCTATTAGTTATAATCATATTGAGAGATCTCCCCTCTCAATTTTGAATATTTGTCATGACACTAAAAATCATAAGTAAAGTAGTGTCAATTGAAGAATTGGTGAATCTGCTTCAATAAGAAGAAGCCATCCAATATATGCAAAAAGAGTTCAAGGATAAAGTCTTGATCTCCAAGCAACATGGTCCAAAATTATCAAAAAAACCACCAAAGTAGACACAATAACAATAGAAATCTAAAAAGGCAAAAAGATGGTGTCACATTTATCGCACCAATACACATGATACTAATAGTTATTGGTATAATGCCTTGAGATAAGGCTCATCCAATCAAGAGGGAAAATAGGGTAGAGATGAGACACATAAATCAAAGAGATGTCCTTGAAGATGGAAGCAACACTAACATTTAGTGGCATAACATCAACAAGATGATAAATATGAAGAGGAAGTACCTAAAAAATTAGAATGTAGTAGCACACATAATGACATTGTTCTTATCTCCCAAACCTCATCACACATGAATAAATTTTGGTTGATAAACTCTAGTGCTAGCAAGCATATCAAAGGATGTAAGGAACTATTTATATCACTGACAACTCAACCCACTGGGGATTGAGTTTGAGTTGTAGACAATAAATAGTATGTTAAAGAAAGAATTGACATAGTCACCATTCCTCTTGGGATATGAACCTATACTCTCATAAAGGTACTGTATGTCCATAGCTTGATAAAAAATCTCTTGCATTTAATTCAGTTCTTGAATCATAAGGTTAAGGTAGAGTTTATGATAAGGAATGGTAAAAAATCCTATCTCCTCTCACAGGATGGTCAGGTCATTGTTAGATCTTTTTTTAAGGATTGATTATTTGCCTTAGATGTAGTTTCATCTAATGTTATTGATCTCTTTGCCTCTATGGTAGAATCTATAGAATTATGGCATTATTGATATGGGTACATTTCTACTATTTCTTTATACCATCTCATCTCTAAGGCCATGGTTCATGGACTTCCTCAACTATCTCATTCCTTGCTTCTATGTCCTGGATGCCTTGTCATAAAATAACATAGGGTTCTATTTGAGTTGAGTTCCTCACAATCCAAAGATCATCTTTATGTGGTACACTCTAATATGCACAGATTCCTACCTACTTCTTTCCAAGGATTTAAGTATTTTTAGGTGTTATTTGATTATTTCTCTCACAATACATGGGTGTTATTTTTGAAGAAGAAGAGTGAAGCCTTAACTAATTTTAAGGTCTTCTACCACTTTGTTATCACCTAGTCAGGGAGGCCTCTCTGATTCCTTCACTCAAATTGAGGGGGGAATTCACATCAAAGGAATTATTGGCATTCTTAAAGAAACACAACATCAAACAAAACTTGACTTCTCCCTATATGCCATAATAGAATGCAATAGTAGAGCGATGAAATTATTCAATCATGGATATGGCTCATTGAATACTTTCCACTACAAATTTGGACACACCATTTTGGTTAAAATAAGTTTAGATAGATATATATCTTCTCAGTAGGGCACCTAAAAATATCTTACATGACAAAACACTATAATAGGTATGGAGTGGTCATAAATGTTCAATCTCTCATTTTAGAGTATTTCATTGTAGATCTTATATGCATGTCTGTTCTAAAAAGAGGAAGAATATTGAACTAAAGACACTCCAGTTCCTTCTATTGGGGTATAATACTACCTAAAAATATTATCATCTAATGAATCCTGAGATAAAGAAGATATATGAAAGTTAAGATGGGGTTTGTGACAAGTCATCATTTGACTCATTACCACAAAAAGAATTAGAACATTCCACCTTTATAGACTACTCCCATAGTTAGATGATGAGAATGAAGAACGTTATCACAAAGAAGGTGAGTTGTAAGGAGAGTTGTTCATTGATCTTGGAAATATGAAAGATAATTATTCATCAAATCAATAGTAGTATCAACATCCAAAATGGGTAGATAGAACCATCAAGGACTCACACCTAAACTCTAATCTAGATAATTCATCAAGATTTTAGACTAAAATATATGTGAGACATGAATTTAATCTTACACTGATGAGTTTAGTAGTTGATAACACCAAACTAGAGATAGTATGAGGCTTTATGTTAACATCAGTGGAAGAAGACCATGGATGTTGAATATGATTCCCTCATAAAAATATAACGTGGGAACTTGTCGATCTACCTATAGTAAAGAAAGTAAATAAACCCATTGGCTACAAGTGGATTTTTAAGACAAAGTATAAGGCAGATAGACCTATCAACAAATATAAAGCATGACTTGTTACAAAGGGATATGCTTAGTAAGAAGGAATTAACTATGAGACCTTTTCACCCACTATAAATATTAAGACCATTAGATTTTTTCACACTCATAGCACAAAAGGGGTGGAAGCTTTAGTAGATGGACGTGAAAAGTACATTCTTGATGGTGATCTCAAATAATAAGTGTACATAACCCAACCAAAATTCTTCATTGGAAAACACCATCCACATAATTTTTGTCATCTAATTAAGTCATTTTATGGACATAATCAATCACAAGGGCATGATACATTAAGATTGATGATCATCTATTTCATCATAAATTCATTTATATCCCCTCAGATACTAATTTATGTATTAAGAAGGTAGGCACAAAGATTTTCATTTTAGTTTTATATGTGGATGATCTTTTGATCATAGGAAGTTTAGATGATCTTGTTAATGAATTAAATAATGATTTAAATAAATCCTTTGACATGATAGATTTGGGGCTACTTCATTATTTTCTTGGCTTGGAGATATGGAAAAATAAGAATCATATTTTTGTCTCACAGATGAAATATGATAAGATGATCCTTTAGAAATATGGGATGACAAATTATAAACCAATGTTAACTCTAAAGGAGAAATATTTGTAACTATCTCGATTCTAGGAGTCACCTCAAGTAGATGAAACTCATTACAGGTAGCTTGTTGGGAGTCTCATTTACTTGACCTATACCAAACCAAACATATTCTTTGTTGTCAACTATCTTTCAAGATTAATGTAAGAGCCAAAAAAGTATCATTGGGTTGTAGTGAAGCATGTTTTGATATATGTCTGAGTTATACTTGATTATGGTCTAGAATATAAGAACACAAATTTCTTCTTATAAGGATATATAGACTCGGACTATGCTAGATCTGTTGATGACATGAAATCAACCTCAAAGTATATTTTTCATCTTGGATCTAAACCAATTTCATGGATAAGTAAGAATCAATCTATAGTTTCTCTCTCATCCATAAAGGTTGAATATCATGTTGCATGAGGAGCTATGTGTGAGAAAATTTGGTTACATCACATTTTATCTAACATAGACATTCTTGAAGATGGACTGCTAGTTCTTTTCTATGATAATTAGGGTATGGTAAAGCTTGTCAAGAACCAAATATTTCATGAGAGGACCAAACACATTGAGGTATAGTGCCACTATATTTAAGAACAAGTCTTGAACCACCACATTCAGCTCCAGTACTACCCAATAGATTCACAGGTAGTAGATATACTCACCAAGTCACTTGGCAAGGTAAAATTTGATCTATTTTAGAGGTACATTTGTAAAAATAATGTAATAAATGGGGGAATATTAGCATAGTATTACATTGAGATAATAGTCAGTTACATGTTTAATTAGCATAGTAGTTAAGAGTTAAATGTTATGAGGCAATTGATCGGTCTACTAGATTCGATTATAGTTATATAATTATCTATGCTTTTATATATTCACTTCCCTTCATGGAATAAATTATTCAAGCTTTCCATCATCTATCAACAGTGATATAATGAAATTGAGCATATATCCAAACAATTTATAAATTTTTAATACATGTTTGATATTGTTTATCATAATGTCCTACACTCCAATAAAATAGAGGACACTCCACTTTCATTTTTTATAGTAAATTTTATACAATTTTTTCTACATTGTTATTTATTTTAGATGATGTCTAAAATTCAATTTAAAATCATGTAGAGGAAAAAATTAAAAAATGGTTTGTCATTCCTCTTTGTTTAAATTTCTTATTATTTGTTTGGAAGGAATATTTATTTTTTGAATTACATTTACAAATTATCAATGCATATAAATCAATAAAAATCAAGTGTTTTTTGGGAGCTAAAAAAATAATAATAATGAGATTCCAAAATGATTAAAATATAATAATTATATAATTTAATATTTAATATTTCAAATGTAGTGTATATGAATATATCAAAAATCACGTGTAAAAATCAAACTAACTACAAGAATAAAGTAACCAAAAATTTTCAAGTGTTAATTAATTTTTAATACCTAATTAAGAGAAAAAACTAGAAAATGATGGTGTTTCCTTTGGTGTTCCTATTGTGTCCATCACCATTAATTACATAGCATCTTGATGATCATCAGGGTCCTTATTCATATCATCTTGTTGTTTAATATAGACACTTGATTTTCTAGGTTTAAATTTGTGCTTATGTATATTCCTCATTTATAGACATCCTTTATTGTAATGGATCAATCGATTCTAATAAATATTCATGTAACATAAACAATTTTTTAATATTACAAATACATGAGACTATGTTGTGAGAGTAATTTGAATTTAATTTTAGTGCCTCACCTTGATTTAATGTCAAATATTTTTAGTAAATTTTTAACACCATCTCTAAATTTATATTCTCAACTATATGCTAGCAAGTGTATAAGGATTTTTTATTAATAATGTGATCATAGGAATTTGACAAAGAGAGGAGGTTAGTCTTGTGTTAGTCGATAAAACAAGGAAATGAACGCACTAACATGCTAACATATCTAGCCTAGATCATAGGGGGGATTAATGAATAAAACCAAATTAAAATCACAACTAAAATTCAAAAGACAAACAATCTCTTACCTACCTTGAAATTTCCAAACGATTTGTTGTGTGACTTGCTTGGTTTGTGCTCAAAGAGTCTTTGGAAATAGATTTTGTGTAGCTTCCTCTCTCTTTAGCACCATGGCTTGATGTTGGATTGATGTGGATTTTACTTTCTTGGCTCAAGATTTTAGAATTATAACCTTGATTGTAATAAAATGGGCATTATAGCATCATATCAGAAGAGCTTTGAAGTCATTTCTGAATGATAACTTTACACCAAAATAACTTAAAATTTAATAGGCAAGGCATTGTATTTATAGCAAATGGATTTAACCCCAATCCAAGGTGAGTTAAGGTGGATTTTA
The DNA here is from genome assembly GCA_037957365.1 of Torreya grandis. Taxonomy (NCBI): domain Eukaryota; kingdom Viridiplantae; phylum Streptophyta; class Pinopsida; order Cupressales; family Taxaceae; genus Torreya; species Torreya grandis. Next base: position 752,371 of record JARHVA010005571.1, on the reverse strand, counting down.
AACATGGAATGGGTTCAAACCTAGCCTAAGTGAGTCAATGTAACCCTAGTAGAGTTAAAAGGTGTCAGTTACTCATGATTTTCAATGAATAGGCATGGGTTTCCAAAAAGATATATTTTGAGATATTTTCCAAAGGCTTGATAACTTGAAAAAAATAATGATGAAAAGATAGGATATTTCCTATTTTTAAATTTCCTTTTTTATTAATTCATTAATTTTATATAGAAAATTCACTAGGCCTTTAATTTGGTTTAGTTTATTAATTAATTTTGATTGGCCATTTATCTCTTTCAGGATTTGATTTAAGTTCACGTGTCCCACTTAATAGGTCCATAAGCCAAATTAACTATTATGATGTCACATGATGGTTAGGTATAAATATATGAGAGGTTATGATTGCATATGATAAGATACCCCAATGATTCTAAGCTTTGATGAATGATGCACAAGCAAAATTGGGACATTCAATGATTCCTAAGCTTAATTTGCAATGGTTAGTAGGAATCGGTCTGAAGTCCTATCAAAGGCTAGTTAAGGATAGTTTTAGGTGTCTATAATGTGATTCTAAGCTTTGACGAATGATGCATAAGTTAATTTGGGACATTTAATGATTCTTAAGCTTAAATTTTAATGGTTAGTAGGGATCAGTCTGAAGTCGTATCGAAGGTCAGTTGTGGCTAGTTTTAGGTGTCTACAAATAAAAGATAAAATAAATATATTAGGTATCAACAAGGATTAAAAGAGTCATAAGGAGAAGAAGAGACATGTGGGAAAGGTTAAAAGCCTTTATATGCCAATGTAGTATCTACATAACATACCATTTGTTTGAATAAAATATATCTTTTGGTCTCATTCGAGTGTTACTATGTGTATTAATATTCTTCATTTATTTATTATTATTTACCAATATAGTTATTCATTTTTAATACTAACTTATAGCTAATAATGTGGCTTCTATTAAAGAGTATGTAGGTCTCAAAGTTATACTTGAGAGGGAAGAACAATATTTCTAGTCCTCCTACTTTCATTGGGTCTTGTTTTTTTCTTCCATATGTCATGAAAGATCCCATTATTTTTTGTATTTTGCTTGATATTAGGTATTTGAAGAACTTTTGATCTTCTAAAAATTGAATTTTTTTGGGATGTTTGGGATCTTATTAAGATTTCATTGGTATGGTAATCAAATCAATAGTTGATATGGAATGTGAGAATGGATATAACTCATGCATATGGTTCTCTATTCATTTTAGGAAGTAAGAATTTTGTTAAGAAATATGAGTCACACCCTTTAGAAAAGAAGCCACCTGTACTCAAGTAAAAAACTCTTGAAATTATTGGGTATTTTTGTGAGGATATTTTAGTCATATAAAATGCAAAATTTGGTAACTTGAGTGTGGCTAATGACACCCAATCCATAGGTCCATCTTGATTGCTCTCATGACCCTCATAGGCATATTTTCATAGTTTCTCAGTCATCTATAGCCTTCTAGATTGAACCCTTACTGACCCAGGTTGCTCTTTCATGACAAATCCATCCCCTTAGGTCTCTTACTCCCTAGACAACAGCACCCAAACTTAGACTACAGCACTGAGACTCAAGGTGTCTTATTTATGACATTGTTGTCCAAGTGTATTTTGGCTTCTAATGGTTATTTTCCTTGGATCCTTATCCTGATTCATGTTAGCCTAATGTGAATTAATTTCACCCACAATCATTAAATACACTATAAAAGGCCATTCAAAGCCTATTTAGAAGGGTTGGCACTCATTTACAAGAGAGAATCAAGAATACAAGCAAGACCACTCAATCACTCTTCCCTATTCTCTACATATAACCATCCAATAGTATTTCAAGCTTATTCAAACCTTTATATTAGTCCCTAGTCATTCTAAGTACACCCAATTTTGCATTTACTTGAATTTTCATCACACTATTACCCCAAACACTTCAATTGGAGAACTACATATAGCTTGATCCCTCCTTAGAGTATTGGTGTGAAGTGTGTCTAGCGTATCCTTTACACACTAACCCATTTTCCCTATTTTCCAAAGTTCTATTTAATTTCATAGAAGATACAAGCACACAAAGAATCAGTTCTATAAGGAGTTTCATTAACAATGAGGATCTAAAATTTGGTATATAGGCTCACATAAACATGATAAACAAAACCTAGAAAAATCAAATCTTTGTGAGCAGTTTGGATAATAGCAGCAAGACCAGGACTATAGCACTGAACACATACCATCATATTTTTAGCAATCCTATCCAATCATAGAATGAAGTCTAGATCTTAGTTTTTGACAATGTCTCAGTCCTGTTCCTCTAGTATCAAGCTTTTTCTCAGTCGTAACAACCCAGAATAAGATAAGTCATATTTTATCTCACTTATTACTACTTTTAGAAAAGGCAAAAATAGAATTTTTTTACACAAATTAGTGACTTAATTATTTCATATTATTTACTAATTTATTAATCTCAGACCTATTTATTATTTAGGTATTAAACATCTAATTTCCCAAAAATAATAAATCATTTGGTGAACCCAACTTACTTCGAATTTCACATAAAAATCCTAGAAACCCTAGGGTAAATTCCTAGATGATTTTTCACATTAATTTCTAAACTTTTTCTTGAATATTAAAATAAAAAATTCCTCTCAAATTTATAAATTTTGTAGTAAATTTTAAAATAAATTTATTTTAAACCCTATTTATATTAACTAGCTCCCAGTAATTTTCCAATCATTTTCTAAATTTTTAGTTGCATATTAAAATCAAAAAATCACTTCAAATTTTAAAAATTCATAGTATTTTACAAAACTATCACTATTAAATCCCTAGTTGCATATACTGGCACCTATTTACTTCCTGATGTATCACCTTACATCCATTATCAAATTTCAAAAATGATTCTCACTTATGTACAAACTTTTCTTACATTTATTACAAATAACAATGAAACCATAATGGGCCCTATCATGTACATGAATGATGAATTCTATCATATGTTAGTACAAAGATTCATCCTTTGAATTTCATGCTTATGTTTCATTATATGGGATGATATTACAAAATTCATTGCCAAAAATGCAAAAAAATTCAAAATTCTTTTTGCATATTATCGTTTGCTCATATGAAATAATTACCAACTCCATTTTTCTAAATGCATTCAAAATATTATGTTAAATGTCAAAAGTTTATATGCCTTTATGCACACTTTCATATTCTCTATCCCTTGATTTTTATCACTCATATGGAAAAAAATTTAAGTTTATCTTGCTACACATATTAGACATATCATAGCACGTATCAAAATTCTTTATACATCAATGAAGAGTTCCATACTCTCTAACCCTTGTTTGATATCTCTCATATGGAATGTTCTCTATAATAATATTGATATACAATTTTTAACTCCACTTACATTGATTTTAGCTCATATACATGGTTTCTAAATAGATGTATATGCCTCCTTGGCTACTCTTGTTTTAATGTCATATTTCATGCAGTGGAAAGAAATTCCCTCTCCTCCTCTCCCTCAAGAGGGTGATAACTACTTTCCCTCTAACCAAGTCCATGATATCACCCCTCCAAAAGGTGAGGAATTCTTTACTATTGTTCATAATGCATACATTCAACTTATATCTTTTTCAAATCCTCTTCAACATGAGTGCTTATAAGTTCAACCGAAAGCAACTAGGGCTTGCACTTGTAAGGCTATAAGGGATCAAATCACCAGTATGAGCAAGTTAAATTTAGATTTAAAATTGTATAATTAGATATTACATGATAAGATTACAACATTGGAAAATTATATTATAACACAAAAGCCTCAAAAGCACCCTAGTGTCAATAATGAATATGCATCTTCACCTAGTCAATTAGTTGCAAGCAATGTTACATATCAAAACAAGAAATCACAACAAATTAACTCTAAAAATAGTGACTTAAAATGCATACAATGATAAAATAAGAGTTTAAGTGAGGTTATAAGGTAAATTATTAAAGCTAAGTTAATCAAACTACCTCCTTTACATCCAATGAGAAGATCTAGATATTATTATGCATATCATAGAATGCATGGACATCACACATATTCATGTTTGGCATTGAAACAACATATACAATAGATAATTGCTCATGAGGACCCTATACAAGGTAAATCTATCAATAAATCCATGATGACATAGGAACACATTAACAAAGGGTTAAATTCAAAAAAAGTACATAAGTGGTTACCAAAGCATAACTCAAAACAATAAAAGGATCAAAAAGCAAAATTAGAGTAACAAATAGTACCACAAGCATAGGTAAATCATGAAAAAGATGCAAATATGCCTCTCCAAAATGATGCTCAACTTTCAAATTAGTATGGGTTTGGTCAAAAATATTTACAATAGTTTGATTATCAAGGTCAAGGGTTGGGCAAGTAGGCTCAAGGCATCACTACTCCTATTTTAGCAATTGATAATGTTTGTCACCAAGGTTTGGGATTTATTGAACATCCTACAAAAAATCATTCACAAACATAGCTCATCAAAGGAAAAGATCGAGATACAAAAAAATTCAACAACAACATTCCATTGGTTCAAAATCAAGATGATAATCATGAGTGGAATAATACATGTTACTATCATTTCTAAGATATTGACAATTAATCTGAATATTTAGAATCATATTCATAGACATTCCCTCATTTTTCACAATCATGCATGATTTATTTATTTTTTAAAATACACCATGATAGGGAGTCTCCCATGAGACTCATCAATTAGTATCATTCCTTCCTAGCTTACTTGTACATAATTTCTTAATTTCTTGTACATAATTTCTTTTGTTTACTTGTACATAGTTTCTCAGTATTTATTGTACATAGTCTTCCTATGATTGATTATACATAATTCAAATATTTTAAAATAGAAAAAATATAACATGTCAAAATCCAAAAACATTCAAATATATCCAAAAACACAAAAACATTTTGATTATATGCATCATCCATTATTTACACTACTACTATGCTAAGAGTTACATTTGCTATTTCATGCTACTGTATGTCAATTTATCTACATTAACATCCTTCAATTGATCTTATTTGAGTGTGTGAAGTGACATCTATATCCTTGATTACTTCACTCTACCCATTGAGGGGGCATCCTACTTCTATATTCAAGACACACATCGATATACATACCTAGTGGGGGCATCTTCTACATGACTACACCATCCAAGTTATGTCATTCCTACACTACACAATACAAGTTATCATGTTGATATACATTACTTACTAGATTACATAGATTACTATATCAACATTTCACTGGTATCTATCACTTATGTATCTCTTAGCATATACCTAGTCCTGTATTAAACATGTCTTGCATACTTTCACTTTTATTTTGATTAGTTAGATGTGATTATATATTTCTAGTTATTCCATGATTTCTCTTCTTTCTTAGCGTATCTTTTTGAATTGCATTTTTAGTTCCCACTTATCCCCTATATGTACCTTAGGACATTTTCCAATGTCCTTCTCTTCTATTCATGTGTGTGCCTTAGGAAATTTGCCAACATTCTTTGCTTGTACTCTTCTATGTGATTGTGGCTTCCATGCCAACTTGTTTATTTCAATTATATGTTTATATGGCATTTGAGCATGCCTTTCATGTTTGCTTTCTAGTTTGAGTGACATGAGCCCATGTCCCTTATTTGCTTTCCCCTTGGCCACCCTTGTATGCTTCTTGCTTTGTGTGCTTGTTGCTTGATTGATTTTAATTTATTGTAATTCCATGATCCATATCATGCATTGTTCCTATTTTCTTAGATGACATGATGGACATCATGTTCCATCCCTCCTTGCTAACAACTAACAACTAACACTTTCAATTATAGTTTAGTAATTTGCACATTTTATTACATTGTTACATCTATCTAGGCATACTCCTATTGATCTAACAATCTCTTAAATCCAACCATGTTATATCTTGAGATATCTTGTTGATTATCATTGTTCTATCATGTATATTTCTAACTTAACACACTTTCAAGGATCTTTATTAGGAGGGTATCCATTGTAACATCATCATTCCTACCCTCAAAAGAGAGGGAAACAAATAGGATTTTTCTCATAGAGATCAAAGCTCCTAAAGATTAAAAAAAAAGTTTTTAAAACACTCAAAATAGAATCTAGACATTAGACCAGGTATAATAGACCAAGTAGATAGTAGAGAATCTAGAATAGTCATCAGATTTGGCCATAGAAAATAATGCCAACTTTGGATTACAATGCCAAATAGCAAGGTGTCCTATTTTTGATTTTCCTATCTAGATAGAAAAAAGTTAGTTTTTCCAAAAATTGATAGAAAGGTGAGTTCAGTCACAAGTTTATCATCATAACATAGTCCAAATTCAACATGTTTTAGTATAGTTTTTGCTAAGAGAATCCAGATATAGAGGGCATCATGCATGGCATGATGGCTCTCACTTCTAGTTTTAGATTAGCTAGTTGATATAACTTCCATATCAAAATCCATATTCTAGACACCAATGATTGGGGCCAATGTGCACAACACATTGATCCTCCCCTTTTTTGAGTTTAGTTTATTTTCCAAGCATTTCTTAGTATTTGTGTGCCTTACTCCATCTATAAGTAGTTGGCATCCTTTTTCAAGTTTGGCTTTCATATAAGCTTAACTTCTTAAGTACCTGAGTTCCTAAGTTGGCTTTCACATAATCTTATTACACTAGTTTCAGAGTGGATTTCATAAAATCCTAATCTCCATCTTTCAAAATGGCCAAGAGTGGCTTAGTTTCTAGCATACATTTGGCTATCCACACCAACATTGTTATATCATAGTACATTCATGGGCTTTAGAATCCATCTCATATAACATCTATTCCATACTATAATTACTTCATATCTTCACTTCAAGGGGTAATTATGGAGCTAAAGGACTAGCTAGCCTTTGTATTCTTGAGACACTTATTTAGAGGGATTGGACACACCGTTTAAACATCAATTGACACATGCATGATTCATTATATTCACTTAGTAGGTGATGATGGAGCCAAAGGGCCTATCTTTACATTCTTGAGCCACTTACAAGGAATTGAGCAATCATATATGTTCATGATATTACTCTTGGTATAACATCATCTAGCATTACTCAGCACACACCCAACATAATCTAGCATCATAATAGGTTTTGTATTAGTTCATGTATCTAGTGAGGTGTATTCATTCTTTTCTCTTCCTCTCTCTCTTACCTAGATTTTGTACATTCTTATTTTAGATATAGTGTATCTAGTAAGGACTAATCTACTCTATGTTTTTTATTGTAGATTCACACTACACATCATGCTCTCTCTATATGCATCCAGAATCACATAGGTTCATGAGCTTCACTTTTATAGGTACGTTTAGGTATGCTTTCTATTTTTTCTTTATCCTAATATTTCACTTTGATACATCACTAGAATAAAGTGGGGGGTAAATGTAGTCATATAAAATGTAAAATTTGGTAACTTGACTATGGCTAATGACATCCAATCCACAGGTTCATCTTTCTTACTCTCATGACCCTCATAGACATATTTTCATATTTTCCCAATCATCTATAGCCTTTCAGACTGAACCCTTGCTAACCCAGGTTACTCTTTCCATGACAAAGCCATCCAGTCAAGTCTTTTTCTCTCTAGAAAATAGTACCCAAACTTGGACTACAACACTAAGACTTAGGGTGTCCTATTTCTAGTAATGTTATCCAAGTGTATTTTAGCTTCTAATAGTCATTTTCACCTGGATCCTTATACTAATTCATGTCATCCTAATACGAATTCATTTAAATCATGATCTCTAAATCCCCTATAAAAAGCCATTCAAAGTCCATTTAGAAGGGTTAGCACTCATTTACAAGAGAGAAGCAAGACTATTCAAGCACTCTTCCCTATTATCTATATACATCCATCTAATAGTATTTCAAGCTTATTCAAACCTTTATACTAGTCCCTAGTCATTCCAAGTACACCTAGTTTTGTATTTACTTGCATTTTCATCACACTCTTACACCAAGCACTTCAATGGGAGAACTACATATAGCTTGATCCCTCCTCAGAGTATTGGTATGTAGGAAGCATGCCCACATATGGGGTTTGAAGTGCATCCAGTATATCCTTTACACACTAACCCCTTTTCCCTATTTTTCAAAGTTCTATTTAATTGTATAGAAGATACAAGCATATGAAGAATCAGCTGTGTAAGGAGTTTTATTGATAGCGAAGATCTAAAATTTGGTGCACATGCTCACATAAACATGGTGAATGAAACCCAAAAAAATGAGATCTATGTGAGTAGTTTGGATAATAACAACAAGACCAAGATTGTAGCACTAAACATATACCATCTTATTTTTGATAGTCCTATCCAATCATAAAATGAAGTCCAGATCTCATTTTGTGATAGTGTCCCAGTCTTATTCCTCTATTATCAAACTTTGTCTTAGCTATAACCACCCAAAATAAGATAAGCCATATTTTCTCTCACTTATTACTATTTTTATAAAAGGAAAAAATATAATTTTTTTACATAAATTAGTGGCTTAATTATTACATATTATTTACTAATTTATTAATCTCATACCCATTTATTATTTAAGAATTAAACATCTAATTTCCTAAAAATAATAAATCAGATATATCATCTAATATTCTTACATAGGATCAATTAAATTCCATTCTTAAGGTTATCATCCAAGGTAATAATATAACTATGATGTATGACTTGCAACTAGATTCAAGGGAACCTATATTAAATTTTTCAAATCTCTCAATTGGTCATTAGTTCTAATATCAGTAATTCTAGAATCATCAAAATACCCAATGAAATACACTAGAACTAGCATACTGATAGGGATTGCTTTCCTAATTTTTCTATGAATATAGTGATAGGGGAAAAATGGGTTTGAACACATGGTCAACATGACAATGTTCCATGGGTAAACATGTTAGTATGGTCATGAAAGAGTAAAACATGGTTGTGATGGTGGAAGCCATAATGGAGGCTACAATAGATGAAAGATGTATTTCTTAGATGTTATGAAAGGTTAACATTTTGGAAAATTTGATTCTCAAAATTGAATCTTCCCTTAATATGAGTGGAATCTTTCATGGAAGGTCTCACAATGAATAATTTTTTTATTATAGAGTTGAAATTTGACATAGGTCAAAAAAAATTGAGAGTTGTTTTTAAATTTGTAAAATTATAAATGTATTTAGGGTTCTTTAGGTTAATTAGTTGTATAAGGGAAAAGAGGCCATGGAGAATAGTTTGGATTAATTATATAGTCTATTTCAAATGCTTTTGTAATTGGGACAAATTTATAAAAACATGAATTTTTAGGGCCTTTGAATGTCTCAAGATGAGACACCGATTTAAGTCCAGGCGAGTGTTATCAAGTGTATAGGGACTTGTTATTAATAAAAGAGAAAATAAATATATTAGGTATCAACAAGGAGTCAAATATTCATAAGCATAAGAAGAGACAAGTGGGGAAGTGGAAAATCCTTTACAATCCAAAATACGGAAATGGAGAGAATGTACCATTTGTTTGAATAAAATATATCTTTTGGTCTCATTCAGGTATTATTATGTGTGTTAGTCTTCCTAATTTGTTTATTATTATTTTCCAATCTAGTTATTCATCCTTGCTACTAAATTATAGCCAAAACTTTACATATTATTGAACCTAATTTTAAATTTACTATTTCTTGTAATGCATTTTTCTTGCTATAAATATTCAAAACATAAGATGATTTATACTACATCTATAAATCATGTGCTCCCAAAAACACAATAATATCTCAAACTTAAAGGGATGCTCTAATAGAAAATATCAATATCCATTATGTGCACAATATCCAAGGGATTTGTATTTGACAAGTCAATTTCAATGGTCACTATTTCCTTAACAATTTTTTTTGCACTATGAATGTCATATATGTTATAAATCACATAGAATCCCTAAAACCCAACCTAATGATTATGAATTATGTAACATCCATCATAAATTATTTCATTCATGTTTTTAAATATTTCCATGTAGATGAATATAATCTAGTAAGTAAGTGTGTTTCAACCATCGATACAATAAGTATACAAACACAAACCATTTCAATAAAACCAATGCAAGAAAGTAGATTCATAATATTACTTTTTGTAATTTTCATTACAACATCACATAAATTAATAATTACAACTTCTATAGTATGGGGAGAGAGATGTTAATTTAATCATGTTAAAGTTATGCTCAACTGTAAGGGAAATTAACTTTGACATGTGAATTCATATGTATATTTATCCCTCACTTGGGTGATAGTATTGAAATATTATAATAAATTTCTAGAAGCATTTTAGTATCCTTTGAAAAAATTATATATTCATTTTTTTTACTCCCCTTCTCTATTATGGTACTAGCATTTACCCTGCATTTTACTTTCCAATCTTAAAACTCCTAAATATTTTGAAAAAGAGGCTTTCATGAATATCAAAAATTTCCACAACATTAGATGTAGTGCACCCTATCAAATCAAGTTATTTTAGCATTCACAACTTGAAATATTCTAGATTTTTTCTTTTATAGTTCTTTCTTATTTTATTATTTTTCAATAAAAACTTAATGTTTATACTTTGAAACTACGTTCAATATATGTTCTTATCTAAAATTACCCAACTACAACTTTATCTACAAGTATGGATAACTCCTATAAATACATCCCCATTATTATTATTTTTTTGGGTTAAATTATCAAGAAAATTTGGGTTAAAATATATGTCACAATAAGTTTTTATACAAAATGAAACCCCAACATTTGTATAGAGTTCAAAACACAAACAAAATTTTCCATATATATCATTTGATACAAGGATAAATGATAGCTTATCATTCAATTTGTTTATTTTCTATTTCTCAAAAATATTAGAGATTTCATTTTCAAATTCTTGATTCACAACATGAAAATTAAGGGTTGAAAATGTATTTTAAATGCATTTCCTAATGCTATTTAAATTCAATCATAAATATTCAATACCTTCCAATTTTATGCTTTTTCATGGAATGTTTTAAGTCGCAATGGTATTCTCTCTATGATCCAAGTTGACCTTGATTTTTAATAGTTGGTCAACAATTATTTTTGAACTTGTATTTTATTCACCATGTTTTATTATTTATAAAACATTATTATATGCTCAGTTATGTCTTTCACTTAAAAATATGAGCATACCTTTGTTTTATTCCATCATGTATAGATGTAAAAATATGGTTTTCCAAGATTTTTTTTAGTGATTAGATGGTATGTTATCGATAGATAATATAAAAATGAGTCTTTCTCAAAATCTACATTTATGATATCACCAAATTTTTATTGGTAACAATATTATATACCTTTGAAGAGGCACTAGGTTACATAACATTGAGCTAAATAGTTGATCAACATTATCCTTGTCAAAATATCAATACTTGTATTTAAAATGTTCCAAGTGATAGTGCTCAATTCTAATATTGAAATAAATTTCATCAAACAAAAAAAATCAATATCTTGAGGTGTTTAATACTCAATATTTTTAAACTTATTTAAGCTTGTTTTAAAGTGATCATGTGTTGTGTTGACTATTTTCATTCATATAACTATGATAATGATGTATATTTTTCAAGGTTTTCTATCTTTTGCCTTCTTATAATAGTAAACATTTTTGCAAGATATGTTATTTTATCATATTCCTTATCCATATTTAAGTGGTGAGTAATAGATGAAGTGAATCTATACTAATTCTTTGAAGAAATTCACATTCTCATTACAAATATTTTGACTATTTTCTACACCATTTTTTTCATAATATAGATAAGGTTATATTTTCCAACCATAAAATAACAATAATCCCTTTGGTGTTTGGCAAAATGAACCATGCCACTTTTTCTCTACAATGCCACTTCTAACTCCATTTAAATTCCTTGGCATGAATGTTTGGTGTTATTTATATAGTCCAATTGAATAGAAATTACATTTTTAGAAATAAATTTCATATTTAATATAATTCTTTCAGCTTCACATACCCCTGATATTGAATTAAACAACCAAAATTCATTGTGGTGGTTACTCAGACAATAAATATCTACAAACCATTCTTCATTTCTTCTCTCCCAATCAACGGATCCATCTATGAATGAGATCTCTCTATATGAGGTATAGATGATTAGATCCATTTAGTTACCCACAATCAAATAATTATTAATTGTATAAGTTAAATAAAACACATAATAAATTATCTTCTCATAGTAAAAATATTTCAATGGTGAACTATAGTGTAAATAAAACAAAAACTAATTCAAATAGAGATAACAAATAAATTTAGTAATATATGTGAATATAATAACTATTAAAGGATGATGGATGTAAAAAAACAAAACATATAACAATTTAGCTTGTCATAGTAAAAGCCTTTCAATATTAAAATAGGTTCGATTCATTTTTAATACAAGACCTACATATAGCAAAAATTCATTCAACATAACATGTAAAACTTTTAAAATAGAGTGCAAATACGATGAATAGCTTTATTTTTACTATGAGTACAATAATTATCATTTAGAGTGGATGAGACTCACTCTAAGAGCTTACTTTTGATAGATTTATCAAAAATAGAGCGATAAAACTTATTGTAAATTGGTGCAATGGATCTCATTTAAAATGGATAGCCTCACACACTATGAACATATAAATGACACATTATTTTCACTAGGTTATATTCACTTTGATTATAAAATATATATGTAACAACAAATTAATTTAACACAACATTAAATGTTTTCAAAGATAGTGCAAATAGGATGTAATGTTTATTTATATTCTTGCAATGATTCTCATTCAGAGTGGCTAAAAACCTTATATAAGAGATTTATTATAATGTAATTAGTGAAAATAAGTGAGTAAACTTGATTTTATTATGTGAAATTATTCTCATTTATAATGGGTGGATTACACTTGATGAATATATAAATGACACATTATTTTATCTTAGTTTGGTTCATTTTGACTACAAAACTTAAATATAAAAATTTAATTAAACATAACATGTAAAGCATTTCAAATCTAGTGAAAATAGGATGAATATATACATTTTTAATATCCATGCAATGGTTCTCATTTACAATGGGTGGCCTCACACTATATGAACATGTAAGTGTCACACTATTTGAAATTTGTTGGATTCAATTTTATTACAAAACCTAGATATAATATCAAAATAATTTAGCATAACATATAAATATTTTTAAATAATGTGCATTTATTATAAGTAAATTTTATTTATTTATGTGTAATGACTATCTTTTGGAGTGGGCTAAGAAATTTCTCAAGATGCACTTAGTGTGAATATCAAAGAGTAAACATCTTGTTACTATATGAAATGGTTCTCATATATAATAAATGACCTCAAATTTTTTGAACATATAAATGACACACTTTTTGTACTATCCTAACATGTAAATAATTTAAAATATAGTGAAAATTGACATAAAATCTTAAATTATAAATTTGTAACAATTGTGTACATGCATTTTTTTACATTCAAATTTAAACTTTATAATATTAAATTATAATTATAATTCACAAAATCTACTATTTAAAAAATTACAAAAAAATTAATTTAAATATTTAGGAGTGTTCTTATCTATGCATTCAACATTAAATAATATAAATAATATAACACATTGTAGTTAATAATTTATATAATATTTTAATTATAAATTACAATAAATATTTTAATGTACCATAATAAAAAATTTATCCATAAATATATTGTAATAAATTATAATAAAGTTCAAACTATTTAAAATAATATTAGTTTAGATTAGATTAAACCCATTTTGATCTAGTGCGGAATCTAGCCTAGGACACAATAAGAGGCTTGGGTATCCAAGAGAGTAAATCAATAAAACCAAGGGAAAAGATCACCCAAACACAAGATGAATTTCCAAAAAAAAGGAAGACCTAAGAAAGCCAATAAAATAGGCCAAATGAAACCAAAAAACTAACTCATCAAAAATTTAAGAACTAGAAGGAGACATAAAAAACGCCCTAATGGGGGGCTCTTTGAGGCTTTCCATCGGGTCCTATAACTACCTTATTTACCAACTCACTTTAGTCCTCCAATAGAAGTAGGAGGGCAGGTGTTTTTGTGAGTCTAATGAGTAACAACAATTCTAGTATATCCCTAGAGGAACCTAGAATTTGATAATACTCATGGTCATCCAGCCATTTACTATGTGGAGTGTCAATTTTAGAAAAAAAGCCCTCCTTGGACACTAAAAAAACTTTAGGAAAAAGGACCCAATGAATGTCCTTAACCTCTTTTATTAACACCCTAAGTTATAGGATCTTGTTATTTAGACTTAAATCCAAAGAGCACAACCTTTCCTTTGGTGAACTAACTTCAATTGGAGTAGTGTCTGCTAAAATAGTGGCCTCTAGGGAGCCCAGAGCTGACAAAATCATCAAAGTATCCTCCTCTATATACATCTTATCCAAATATTTAATCAACTTCTTTGAATTTTTAGAGTCCAAAATTAATTTTTTTCTATGTTCACCAGTCTTTATTTTTATTGTGTTAGCAACATCAACTGTAACCAACTCATGCTTTAGCCTTTTCTTCTCATTTTTTGAGGCCAAGAGAGAGTTAAGGGTCAGGGTCACCTCTTTGATCCTATTTAGAGAGGCACTCTTAAAAGGCAATAAGATGAGGGATTGGTGGACTAAAATAACCTTTTTATTTCTTTTAAATCCCACCACTGAATCCTCTAGGGAGTGAATAAGAAATAAGGTGAGGTTGGTTTTGTAAATATCCTTAAAGTGATTAAGAAACATGGTGATGAGAGTGAACAAGGATAAATTTAGAGTCCATGGTTAGATACATCATCACCTAATTACATGCATATGGCCAAGCCTATAGGAAAATGATATGCCTAAAGCTTTTGTTGAACTCAGCATTTTTGGGTGAGTCAATTTTTTTAAACCCACTTGTCCTTCATGCTCTTGTCCCTATAGTACTTGATATCATGGATAATTAGTCCCATGACATCTATTATGACTTATTCATAGATATCCACTCACATGCCCCTCATTATAACCAACCTTTCATTCTAGGTAGTAAAAAAATATCCTGATAGAATGGAATCATGTCCACCAATTTTCAACATAAATTGGGTTAGGCCTATTTTTTCTAAGATTCCCCATATGAGCAGATTATTGTTTTTTATTTCAAAAAAATACTTAAGCTCAATTCTTCCTATCTGTAGTTTAATATTATCCCCCTCTTGGGAATCATGTTTAGATACATAATCTATGTCTCTCTCAATCCCAAAGTAATCCTCATGGTAATCCATGTGATATTTAGTAACTAAGGCAATTATCTTGACAGTAATCACAAAGAATAAAAAACATAATGGGAAATGAGTAGCCTATAGATAACACTTAAAAAAAATTAAGACCAAATTAATTAAATGAACTAAAAGGAGGATAATTATGACATGAGCATCTTGGGGAAAGATCACTTGAGTAAGTGAGTAAATAATTATAAGAGAGGGGAACCAAGCAATAAAAGGAAATTCCATGTCATGCATTGACACAAGAGAATGCACTAATGGTGAATTTTCCATGAGTAAATTGAATCATGAAATAAAAATGGAAATCTAATGAAATTAGTGATAAAGCTGGTTATTCCAAAAAAGGATCACTATCATGCATCCTAATGAAATATGATGTAATAAATGTAGTTAGAAAAAATGGTCATAACAAAATATTGATCATCTAAAAATTCAAAAGAATAAAATACCTAGTAGGGAAAGTGATTTAATATAAAAAATCCAAAGACAAGAATTAAATCACTTATGAAAAACATGGTATAAATACAAAAGGTATCAATAAGAGAAAACCACTTGACTCCCAGTAGTAGAATACTCACAAACCCCCTGAAGACTGACTAAGCTAATACCCAAATAAGATAATGAACTAGGTTAAAAAAGGACATAAATTGTAAATTCATTGGGAATTGATTAAAATTCATTACAATAGGGTCCTTTGAGTCCCATTTGTAATTCCCCCTTCATTTCTTGTAATCGCTTGCATTGAGTCAATGGTTTCCCTCTCTTTTTATTTTCATTATCAAGATCCACTTTGCCTTTACTAGGTTTTAACTTCCTATGTTGGAACCATCACCATGAACCTAGAAAACATGAATCTCATTCATCCTTTTGTTGTGTATCTTGACTGATAATATTAGGTGTTGGGTAATTATAAGAATGGTTATTATGGTGAGCTAGTTTGACATAAATTAGATGTTTAAGAGAAATAAAAGGGTCCTCATCCTCTAGAGAGGGAAGAATTAAACTTAAGTTAATCCACTCCTTAGGTTGGAGTGGGTTCCCAATAATTATGGGTTGAGATTAGTTCTCATCTCTATTACCAAAGCTTGAGGAGTCTATGGAGGTAGTCTTGTTTAAAACCAATTAAGCATTAACAATTCATTTTATGCTAGCGGAATAATGGAGCTAATTATAGTAAATTTTGGTAATGGGGTTTATCTTTTGATTCCAAATTCAATGGTGAAAAAATTAGAGAACCAATTGGATCTCTCATTTTTAGTCAGATGCAACGAATTTTTACCCTAGTCTGGAATGGTTTAGGAACTAGGTGACTAGAAACTAGAGGCCAAGACATAAAATGGAGATTGCTTCAATGGAAAATAATTATTTCATCATCTCCTTCTCTAATAGAGATGATATACTGAAAACTCTTGGTGAAGGACTAATTTTAATGGGTAAATACTTCATCTCACTTGGTAAATAAATACTAAATTTTTACCATAATGAAGACTTCTATTAGGAATTTCCTATTTAGATCTCTCTTCTTGAGCTCATGTTGGTGTTCTATCATGAATATATCACTTTTTGGATTACAAGGGTTATGGGTATTTTGTTATCCATTGATCCATCTACTTAGCTTAAGAGAAGACTCTCATTGTCTTGGGTCAAGGTGTTGGTCTCCCCCTATAAACCTATTCTGAAGTCTATCCTTTTGAGGTCTAGAGAGGAACTGTTGTGGTAAAGTTTTCTAATCGATGGAAAATTTTGATCTTACATGAATTTTTCCTACTTTCTAAACTTATGGAATCCATCTCCATGCATAAATCCCATCTTAATGGTGATGAGGTTATGACACCTTTAAATGATTCCCTCAACCATGATATTACTAAGGACTATAAGGGCCTCCATTATCAAAATTTGAAACAGACTTACGGTTCTCTACAAAGGAGCCATCTCTTTCAAGCTCAAAGTTTAATTTGGATCTTTCAAGAGGCCAAAGTGGAATGGATGGTGGTGGACCTAGTCCACCAACACCAGACCAACATTTTCTTAAAATAATATTACTCAAGTGAGGTTTAATATTGTAAAAAATGTTATTAACATTTATTATTGATGTACATGTAGTAGAAAATATTGATGATGATCTATTTATATTTCACATAATATAATTAATATTTTAATTTGTATAAAATATTAGTGGTCATGTAATTATTAGATTCAATAATAAATATGAATAATATAACACATTGTAATAACATTTTACAAAATTTTCTATTTAAAAACAATAATAAATTATAAATGTGTTGATTTATATTAAACATTCAATATTAAATATTTCAATAATATAAAACATTTTAATCAATATTTGACATAATATTCTAATTAAAACCTACCATAAATTTTAATTATTTAAAATAATCTTATAGTTTATAATATTTTTTACTTGTAATAATAATATGCATATATTTAATTCTAACATTCAATATAAAATATGATAATAAAATATTGAAATATAATAATATACCATCATAAATGTTTGGTTTATTAGTGATTTACAGAAATATAACTAAAAGAATCTATATTTAATTATTGACATTATATATTGTAACAAATTAAAAATTTATATATCAAATAGTTTATATTTCAATTTGTAATGAATATTTTAATGTGTATAAAAATGATTGAAGATTTGATTTTCAAAATCCTAATACAATAATTTGTTATGTATTAAATGACACTTTTTTAATTATTTATTAACCCTTTATGACATATTTATTTTATTTTTAAAAAAAAACACATATAATTGAATTTGAATAAATTCAAACATAGAATATTTTGAATTTTAATATTGGGCTTTAATAATTTTCATTCACATCTTTAAATTCGACCCATAAATCTTATATCTAGATAATGTTTGAATTTTGAAATTTTCACATTTTAATTTGAGAGGTAAATTTTAATACGAGATGTTCAAATTTATAAGATGCAGGAATTTGAATTGAGTTGGATTTCTTTATGGGACAGTATAATGTTTTTTTACAAACTAAGCTATAGGGCTTGTTTTTTCATTTTTTCAATAAGGAAAAAATAAGGGGAAGAAGAGAAAGAAGTTCATATGATCGAAACAACTTGGTTTTATAGGGATAAATCAATATTAGCTATATGTTAGTGGCATGAGTTTCACAAGAGTTTGATTAAGGGCATGAGAAAGAACATGGGAATGCAATTTCATTTACCAAAATACAACAAATAACAAGATCAAGGGCATGGGATTAACATTAGAAATGATATTAAATAATTGTAGATAGTTTTTATATAGAATAACTACAATATCTACAACCATTGATAGCACGTGTATTTCATTTGAGAATATATTCTTTTGAATCCTCTTATTCATAGGGGATTTACAAAATCAAGTTTATATTTTATGTTTCATCTCTAGTAAATTTTTTATATTTACAACTATTTTTTTAATAAATATAACTCAAATAACTCAATTTTGGTGTGTTTTCTACTATTATAACCATTTTTTTACAAATTTAAGAAAACATTTTATTTTTTCCATGATTAATAATAAAAAAGTCATAAGAACAAGTTTTAAATTTTTAATATGTATTAATTTATAATAGTTATCATAGATCAGTACATTTTCTCTTTATAAAGATATTTTTTAATAAAAAATCTTGCTTCCTTGTTCATTTTTATGAAATACCAAATTCTCTTGAAAAACCTAAGATTTTTTATGTTTGATAAAGATGATATACAATACATAATGGTTAATATTTATTTTTTATTCTTTATATGACTTTTCCATATTAATAAATATAATATACAAAAGTTAAAAAATCAAATAATTGTATCATTTCTTTAATCTATAAGGGTATGATTCGAAAATATTTAACTATTTTGTTTGTTGAATATCATAAAATTTTATGAATTTAAATATTTAACTCATTTATTTTTTGTTAATAAACTCTAATAACTTTCTCATAATGAATTGATTTTGACTATAAATCTTATTTTTTATGTCTTATTTGTATGATACTAAAATACCTTACATGTCATGTTGATTCTCCAAGCTTTATATTCAAAATGATTTCATTGTGTGTGTGTGTGTGTGTGTGTGTGTGTGTGTGTGTGTGTGTGTGTGTGTGTGTGTGTGTGTGTGTGTGTGTGTGTGTGTGTGTGTGTGTGTGTGTGTGAGTGAGTGATAACTATGCTTCATTTCCAAATGTGAATCCTTGAGAACTAGTGCCACTTATCTTATTTACGTTAGGAACTAATCCCTATATTCTAATGAATATGTACCAAAAAATATTTTAGAATGGGTAGCCACCCACTCTTAATATATATTTCTCATAATGAATTAATTTTAAATTTCAAACATAATTGGTAGATCTCACATAACTTATAATCTATTTTATTCAATGTGATGATATTATTAATTAGATTGTTCTTACTACCCATGACATGGTTTTCATTTGAAGTGGGTGGATGGTGACTTTAATTGATAATATTCATAGGAATTTTGATAAAAATCTAATTCATAATATTTTTCATAGTTTTTGTAATAGCTTGGAAGTTATGTGAGACATAATAACTATGATTTATATTCAAAATGAATTCATTATGATAAATGTAATGAAATTACTTCAAGAATAAAGTATAATAGCAAAATTAGATCCAAATATGAATTGAATATATCCAAATATATGATAATAGATAAGCCACTTCGAGGGGGCAACCTCCACAAGCTTCAATAAGAGCAAAATTCACAATTTGATGTTAAACAATTACCCTCTACCTCCTATATATAGTCTATCTATGTCATGGTTACTCCATAGGCTAACCTACTAACCAAATGAATGAATAGAGAAATGTGATATAGCATCAAAGAGAGATAAGTAAGCCATAAGTCAGCTATTTCTATCCTCATACATGTGATAGGTTAGGGCCGTAGTATGTCCTTCCCCTTCAAACCAACGTTGTCCTCAATGTTGAACAACTCTGGATGTTATTGCAGAAAATATTCACCTTCCCAAATTGAATCTTCACTACTCAGGTTCTTCCACTTGATCAGATATTCCCTAATCTCTCTAGTTCTCAACCTCTTACTACGAGTTTGGAGGATCTTCTCTGGTTCCAAAATGACTCATCCTTCATCTAATTTTGGGAGTTCTATTTGGGCTGAAACTATCTGTCCAATGACCTTCTTTAAACATGAAACATGAAATACTAGGTGTATGCGAGATGAATGAGGTAACTCAAGCTTATAAGCCACACTTCAAATTTTTTACAAAACTTGATAAGGGCCATAATACTTAGGAGCAAGTTTGTTGTCCTTTTTTTATTGCTTCAAGGACATCTGCTTATAAGGCTACAAATGAACAAATACCTAGTCACCCACCTCAAAATTTCTCTCACTATAGTGTTGATCTACTTGTTGCTTCATCTTGTTTTGTGCCAAGGCCAAATTCTCTCTCAAACTAGCTAAAACCTCTTGTTGATGTTGAATGTGCTCCTCCACATTCCAAACCTTGGTTTTCACCTTTAATGAAGAAGTGATCGAAGGTGGATGGTAACCATATAGTGTTAGAAATGGAGACATTTTAGAAGAGGTATGGAAAGATGTGTTATACCACCATTCTGTAAGTGGCAGCCATTTAACCCAATATTCATGTTTATCTAATACAAAACAATGGAGATACCCCTCTAAACATGTGTTAACCACTTTTGTTTATCCATCAGATTGGGGGTGGTAAGATGAGCTATGAGCTAGTTGAGTACCCAAATAGGGAAATAGTTCTGTCCAGAAATTACTAGTGAAAATAAGATCATGATCACTAACAATTATTTTGGGGGTTCCATGTAATTTCAGAACTACTTCTAGAAAAATAGCTGCTACTGTACTTGCTGAAAATGGGTGTGAGAGAGCACAAAAATGGGCATATTTTATAAGCCTATCCATAATGACCAAGATAACATTCTTACCTTCAAAACAAGGCAACCCTGTGATGAAATACATGGAAACCTTCTCCCACCTTTGAATAGGAACTGCTAATGGTTGTAACAGATCTGGGGTCTTAATTGTCTCACCTTTATTCTATTCGCATATCAAGCATTCTGCCACAAACTTTTGTACATCCCCCTTGAGTCCTTCCCAAAATAATTCTTTCTTAATTCTGTGATATGTTTTAGAGAACCTTGAGTGTCCCCCAATTGGATATGCATGAAACTCTGTAAGAATATTATGCTTAAGCTCAAAATTTTTGCACAAGTATAACCTACCCTTATACCATATGACATCACCTTTCCATTCAAATTTGTTAGAGGCTAAAGTACCTTACTAGAGATTTTGAATTAGAACCTGTGTATCCTTGTCTTGCTCCCATTCTAATCTGGCTTCATCCACCCAATCTGCTTGCAATATGGATATTACACAAAGTAATGCTTCTATGGATGTATCTCATCTAGATAGTACATCTGCTACTACATTATCCTTACCCTTCTTATATATGATTTCAAAATCATAACCCAACATTTTGGTTACCCACTTTTGTTGTTCCTCAGATGATAATCTTTGCTCCAAAAAGTATTTGAGACTATCATGATCATTTTTCACCTTAAAGTGTCTACCCATCAGATAGGACCTCCATTGTTTAACTACATGAAGAATAACCATCATTTCTTTCTCATAAATAGGTTTTTATAGATTCTTACCTTTGAATTGATGACTCTCAAATGCAATGGGTCTTCCTTCCTGCATTAGTACTGCTCCCAACTCAAATCTAGAAGCATCACATTTAACAGTGAATGTCTTTGAGAAGTTTGGAGTAGCCAAAACTGGAGTGGTGCACATAGCTACTTTTAGTTTCTCAAATGCTTTGGTGGTGGAATCATTCCAATAGAATGCATCCTTATTTATTAATGCAGTGAGTGGAGCTACTATGCTACCATAACCTTTCACAAATCTTTGGTAGTAACTTGTTAGTCCTAGGAACCCTTTGAGGTTTTTGATATTTTTTGGCATGGCCCATTCCATCATAGCTTTGGTCTTTAGGGGATAAAATTTAACACCTTCATGGGAAACAATGTGACTTAGGTACTCTACCTCTTGTACTCCAAAAGCACATTTGGATGGCTTCACATAAAGCTAATGCTTCTCCAAAACTATCAACACCTGTTTCACATGTTGCAGATGTGCTTCCCATGTCTGACTATAAATCAATATGTCATCAAAGAAAACCAACACAAACTTCCTTAAAAAAGGCCTAAAAATAGTGTTCATCAAGCTCTAAAAAGTAGATGGTGCATTTGTAAGACCAAAGGACATTACCAAAAACTCATAATGGCCCTCATGCATTCTAAAATCAATTTTATGAACATCTTCATCCTTGATTCTAATTTGATGGTACCCTGAGCGAAGGTCTAATTTTGTGAAATAATTAGCACCATGCAACTCATCAAGTAAATCATTAATTACTAGAATAGGAAACTTATCTTTGATGGTGTACTTGTTGAGTTCCCTATAATCTGGACACATCTTCCATGTGTCATCCTTATTTTGCACCATGACCACTGGTGATGAATATGCACTTTGGCTATGCCTGATGATCCCTACCTCTAGCATCTCATGGACCATTTTTTTTATTTCACTCTTTTGTGCATATGGATATCTATATGGTCTGATATTTAGTGGTTGAGTCCCTAGAAGTAGTTAAATGGCATGATCATGTTCTCTTATTGGTGGTAGTCTTTTTGGCATGGCCCCAAAAATATATGGGTGGTCATCAAGAATCATCTATAGATCAGGATGTGTAGATGCTTGTGTGGGTTGAACTTCTATGGAACATAATAATGCAATAAATCCCTCTGCCCCCTTTTTTAGTATCTTGGTCATCTGATGTGAACTAACCAATTGTGGAGATTTTGCCTGTAATCCACATAGTTCAATTTTCCTACCTTCATAATGAAAGCACATGAATATTTCTTAGAAGTTAATCTCAATGGTACCCAAGGTTGTGAGCCATTGGACTCTAAAAACAATGTCTGTGTTACCCATGGGAGTAGAAAACATAGGAGAATTGAGATTGTACTCACCCATAGCAAGCTTAATACTATGGCATTTTCCTAAACAATTAATTATGCCACCATCTGTAATCATGACTTGAAATTATGGTGCTGCGTAGATGAAATAGTTCAATTGAGTGGCCAACTTATGGTTGATGAAGTTATGTGTGCTCCCTGAATCAATCAATAATGTCACCTTCTATTTCTTGAAGAAACCCACCACCTTAAGAGTTTGTGGAGTGTTAATACCTGCAAGTGCATGACAAGAGATTATAGGTTGGGAGTTTTAGGTACCTCCTCTATCTCTTCCTCATCATCATTGGAGGCATCATCTTCTTCTTCATCTTCATTGGATCCCTTAATGTAGAATAACTTCTTCTTAGCACATCTATGTCCTTTGCTCCACTTGCTGTCACAATTGAAACATAATCCTTTTCCACGCTTCTCTTTAATTTTTTGTGGGGTCAATTTGGTAGGTAGAAGAAATATTGGTGTCGCTATGCTACAATCTTTGAAGTGAGTTAATGGATGCTTCTTATTAGCTATGAATTTTTCCTCAGCTCTACATGCCATGATAATAGAATCAAAAATCTTAAGTGGATTAACATGTGTACCTCATGTTGAATGTGGTCCTTGAGTCCACCCAAAAATAAGTCATTCAGGTTCTCAAAAATTATCTCCACCCGTAAGGATAGGTTTTGAAAATGATCAATATAATCCTTAACAGAGCCAGTCTATTGCAATTTTGCTAGTTGGCTCAAGTAATTCTTTGTCACATTATTGCCATAGTGTAATTGCAACTCCTTTGTAAAAATTGACCAAGTGACATTGAGAGTCATCTTTTTCTTTTGAGCACACAACTATCGATACCAAATGAATTTATTGGGTTCAAGATACAAGGATGCCATGGTAACCTTCTATCCACTTGGGATCTAATGTAGATCAAAAGCATTCTCCATTTGGTTGATCTAATTTAGTGGATATTTTCCATCAAATTTATGCATATCCACCTTTGGTAATAGGTTCTTTTGTGGCACTATAGTTAGATTTGAAGTAGACTGGTTGGGAGAACCACCCTGGTGGGGTTATGCAATAGTGTTAGCTAGATGATTTGACTAATTATTTTTCAAATTCATTATGATATCTACCAAACTATCTTGTATGGATTTCATAGTAGATTGTATGCCTTGCACCTCACTCTAAATGCCTTGCACACTATAGTCAAGTTGGCTCACTTTATGATATATGTTAGAGAACCCTAGTACAAATGGTCTAGTACATCCCCCTTCTAACTCCATCTCTTCCTTGTTATTATTTTCACCTAGAGTTTCAGCACCCTTTCCTTGGCCCTGAATTTGTGGACCTACCATAAAAGGGCTTTATGATGTCGACCCTGATTGGCACTTTTTGACCCAACTTTGACCAAGCAATTTTAGAATTATGTAGGCCTCAAATAAAAACATACAAAGAACATACCATATCCAATTTTTTCTAATATTTCCAAAAATGTAAATAACTCCAAAAAATTATTTGAATTTCACACTATATAGCAATTTGATGAAAAACACTAAAATAGAGATAAATTTCGTAAAACAGATCCAAATAATCTAAAATTTTAATGGAAGATTAATTTAATTATTTCTCACCTCCAATAAAATAATTTTAGATAATTTCTCAACTATTTTTTAGATATAGTCAAATTTAAAAAATTAGGTTTTCGCCCACAAGATTGCCCAAATCGCAACTCTGATACCACTTGTAATGAAATTACTTCAAGAATAAAGTATAATATCAGAATTAGATCCAAATATGACTAAAATATATCCAAATATATGATAATAGATAAGCCACTTCGTGGGGGCAACCTCTACAAGCTTTAATAAGAGCAGAATTCACAATATGATGTTAAACAATTACCCTCTACCTCCTATATATAGTCTATCTAGGCCATGGTTACTCCATAGGCTGACCTACTAACCAAATGAATGCATAGATAAATGTGATATATCATCAAATAGGGATAAGTAAGCCACAAGTCAGCTATTCCTATCCTCATACATGTGAAAGGTTAGGGTCACAGCAATAAATATATATTACGAGTGGGTGGATTAAAAATCTAAGATATTTCTTAGGGTTTTTCTCAATATTCCTACAATGGTTATAATTTTAAGTGGGTTGATACCCACTTGAAATGAGAACCATTTCATAGGTTGTGAAAACAATCTTAGGAAATATCTTAAAGTGGGAGACCACCCATTCTTACTATAAATTTATTAATATGAATTAAATTTTAATATAAATCATTGTTGTCAAGCTTCACATAACATCTAAGCCATTTTAGACATTCTAAAAATATTAATAATTATATTTTTCTCACTACCTATGCAATGGTTCTCATTTTAATTGGTCGACCGCCCACTTAAAATGAAACCCATTACAGGAATATTGAGAACAATCTTAAGAAATTTTTTACACCAGGTGATCCCCCACTCTTATTATTACATTCTCATAATGAATTTATTTTAAATATAAATCCTAGTTTTTAGGTATAACACAACTTTTATGCAATTTTAATCCCCATGAAAATATTAAAAATTGAATTTTTCTCACTACCTATCCAATGGTTGTCATTTAAAGTGGGTAGTCACCCACTTCAAAGGAGAACCATTTTAAGAATATTTATAATAATAAAAAAACTCAAAATTGTAAAACTTCACTACTATGAAGTGCTTGTAGGTGATATGGAGAATGAGGACTTTGGTAACTATTTTTTGTCTACCCCAAGAATAACCAAAAAAATAAACTCAAGTGATTCCAAGTAAGCCACATGAATTTTTCTACCTCCCATGTTTTCTGCTAACTTTGACAGTCTATAAATTTTTTACCAAGTTACCAAGTTAGTGGGGTCTCAAATTACCAAACATTTTAATTTAAATATATATGTTGAGTTGGAGACAAGAAAAACAAAATAATGAGTCATTTGCAACTATGTTGATCTAGGCAATAATTTAGGCGACAATTCGGGTGACAGTTCCACCCCAATTGATGATGGAACTTTTGGGAGCCATAACTTTTGCACCGCAGCTCCAATTGACTCGACGTTTGAATGGTTAGAAAGCTAAGAATGAGTAAAAAATTGTGAAATGGAATTTAGATTTACTCAATGAAATTTGACCCCAGAAAACCCAATGTAAGTGCCTCAAATTTCAATTTTAATAGTGCAATCTAAAAATAGTAAGTTTCTAAAAATAGTAATTCCTTGAATTCTGTATTGTTTTAAATCTTGGAATTTGAACCACTTAATCTCCCTCAATATTGGTGGCCTTCCACATCCTTCCCATGCTTTCAAAATGTGTATAAATGAAGAGGTAACCTGAAATGTGAAGACAGACATCTCTTCCCAGAGATAAACATATATTTGTATTGCGATCTTGAGTAATACTACATCTCTTCTCAGAGAATTCATTATTAGTGTGTTATTTATATGCTATTGAGATATTTATCAACTATAACTTTTGATTTTTGGATCATATGTTAAGTTATTAATTTCTCAAACATATCAACTTTTCTTCCAAAAATGACCATCTTCTTATAGTTAAGTAAGGACAAGGTTCATTTTTTTTATTTGATAGGGTAAAGAAACCAAGTTTTATAGGGATCCTAGAACCATGAAAGTGAAATTAAAAAAGTATCAATAGGTTGAGCAAAGGTCATCTAACCAAAACATCAAAAAAAAACTAAACTAAATCAAAAGCAAGAAAAATAGAAACCAAAAACAAATATTAGGAAGGAGGTCCCTCTAATGGGTCTTTAGCATCTTAGGGATTCTTCACTAAGATGTCCTACTTAACCATCGAAATATTAACCCATGTTTAGTTCTTAGGGCCTTTGGCTACTTCTCCAACAAATATCATACGGTATCACTTCTATCATTTGACTTGTAAGGGAATTTACTTTATCGGGACCACCTTCGGGGAACCCAATGGGGGGATCCTAAGTTCTTAGGTGACTATATGATAGGGGTTAGGGATGGTTGAGAGGATTGAATGAAATACTTCACCATGGACTTGGCTTGTCTATATAAAGCATTCCAATCCTATATAAGCTTGGTGAGGGCCATCCCTACTTCTTACACTTTAGAGTTGAACTTACTTTGTTCCTTTTAATTTCCTCAATCAAAAGGGATTTACCCTTTTTAGTGGTCTCCTCAAAGTTACCCACATCAAAGGAGATAGAATTAGGTTTATGTATGAATAGATTAAGGGGAAGGTCATCAGTGGGAGATTTAGAAGGCTTGGCTTGGGGGGTGATTTCAGAGGGTTGATAGGATCCCAAGGTGGGATCCTCTTCTAGGGAGTCCTCTTTGGTGGAGGATCCCCCTGGGGGGGAACTCTCTATTATGTAGGGTTTGGTTGTGTTTAAGAAGGATAAGGATCAATTATTTGTGGAGGATAAGGTTAGTCTCTTTCACTTGGTGAAGCAAAATAGTACTTTTAAGAGATTTAAGTAGAAATAAAGGAAGACTTATATTATAACTAATAAAGTGATTCAACAATATGAAATGGTGAGAAAATATGAATGTGTATTTACCTTCAAGGGTCATATAGCACATAACTTGGAGACAAGGTTTATTAAATATGAAATTACCTAATATATATCAATATTATCACATAGATATACTATATCTTCAAATAAAATTCAAAGTATACTTATAATTATTCAAACCAAGACTCCATACCATGATTCATATTAATTCAAACAAGAATTATGACTATAGCATAAACATTTCAAACTATAACCCAAAGGTGATGAACATATAAATGCATTTATAATTTGGAAAGTATTTTATATAATAAGGGTGGTGTATCATATATGGATAGATTATTGGTATATAACATTGTGTGTGTGTGTGTGTACACACACACACACACACACACACACAGATAGGTTTTCCATATTAGTTAATATTATAGTTATATCTATAATCTTTCAACCCTAATTATAAACCTAACTCTAAAACTTTTGTGTGTGTGTGTGTGGGGTGTGTGTTTTGTAGAGTTAGGTTTATAATTAGGGTTTAAATATTATAAATATAACTATATTATTAACTAATATAGAAAACTAATAAAACCAAACCATGACCATATTATCAACAAAATAAATTAATAAAATTGAATAATTGTTTAGGCAATCATCATACTTTGTGGTTATTCAATAAATCATTAGACTCTATGTCTACTGAGAAAACTAATGTAGAAAAAGTGTCCAAACTTCCAAAGGCCATAAATTTTGATTTGTATCTCTATTTGAACCCACCAAAATGAATGGATTGAAATTTTCAATTCTCTCATAACCCACTATTCTATTTATGGGATGTTTTAAATATTTTTGGAGGCCAAACGTGACCATTTAAGGGTCCAAAATTGTAGTTTAAAATTATTTTCAAGTTTTTTCTAAATTTTAAAATTATCTATTTTTGTAACTAGACTTGAACTTTAGTTAAAATTTATCTGATAGTTTAATTTTAGTGTTTAGTTTAGTTTTATATATTTTTAAATATACACATGTTTGGATGAGATACTAAAAATATAAGCTACTAAAAATAGCAAGTCAAATATTAATTAATTTTAGAGCTCTAAATTTTGCATGTCAACTTTAATTCTAAGTTGAAGTTTATTTATGCATGGTTTTTAATTATTTTAATCATTCAATATGAATCAATATTGGTTATTTTTTATAATTTTTTCTTATTTTTAATTTTATTGTCTTAATAGTATTTTGGTTATTTATTTAGTATCATAGCAAGTTCAAATATTGAATGTGTAAGAGATGGTGAGAGGATGAGCAGGAATCACTTAGACAAATCTTACTATGTAAGATTTATAGAGGTAAGCATAAAAAATAATTGAGATCATTACGAATCAAATGGAAAGGAGAGCATAATATGATGTAGAAGATGACACAGATCATGAGAAAGAAATTATGTAAGAATATCAACAAGAATAACCACTATTAATGAAAGAGAGGATGATTATAAATTTATAAGGAAGGATTTAATGAATCAAAGTTGATGTTCTAAATTAGAGTGTAAGTTTAAAACTAGAGGAGTTGATAGATTGGATGAATAGAATGGATAATTTTTTTGAATGGATAACTATGAGAGAAGATAAGAAGTTAAAGTTTTCATGCAAAAAATTGAAGGGTTGTGCAACAATTTGTTGGGACCACTAGCAGAAAGAAAGATAGAGAAAAGGCAAAGAGAATATCAATTAATGGAAATAAATGGAGAAGAAGATGAGGGATAAATTTCTTCATGTTAATTATGAACAAATCCTATACAGAAGATTTTAGAATTTGAGGTAAAAAGATCACATTATACAAGAGTATACATATGAGTTTTATAGTATTTCCATATGTGTGGAGCATGATGAGATAGAAGAGAAAATGGCTTCAATTTATGTAAATGGTTTTAATTATTTTATTCAATATGAATTAAACATGCATAGAATACTTTTCATGGAGTAAGTTTATCTATTAGTTTGAATGCAGAAGAAAAACAAAATAGATAGAATTTTAAAAGAACATATGTTGGGCCAAGAAGAGGATAATCCACTCATATAAGGGGACAAGGTGGATTTAATACAAGAAAAGGTGGATTTAATACCAATAGAGGAGAATCATCAGATGGTCTAGAAAGATAATAATAACATAAACAAGGGTTTCAAAACTAGCTAAGAGGAAGAGGATTTTAGAGTGGATGAAGCTATAGTGGTGGTAGAGGATGGTTTCTAAAGCAATAAAAGTCTTATGTTTTTTATAGATGTGGAGAAGAAAGACATAGATAATTTGATTTTCCACACTACCAAGATCAAGAAAGGAAGCAAGAGGATCACCCAAGGGTGAATATAGTTGAACCAAAAATAGAAGATTAAAATACTAAAGTTGTAGCAGTAGATATTCGATAAAATATCATGATGAGAAGAACAATGATTGCTTCAAGGATAGAACATGTGATGAATAAATAATGTGGTGATGCATGACTATGAATAAATATATTTTGAATAAGGTTCACTTCAATAGGTAATATATGCAAAGTAATTAAAGATGGTGGTACCTATGAAAATATGGTTTCTAAATATATGATTGAGAAACTAGTTTTGTAGTGTGAAAATCATCCCAATCCTTATCATATTTCATGGTTTAAGAAAGGGAATGAATTTACAATATATAAAAAGTGTTTGATCAAGTTTTAAATAGGTAAAACTTACAAAGATTAAATATGGTTTGATGTTATACCAATGGATGCATGCCATGTATTATTGAGAAGGCCATTACAGTTCGATAAAAAAGTAGTTCATGATGGAGAAAAGAACATATATAGTTTTTGGAAAGGTGGTATGAAGGTATTTTTATTACCTCTTAAATAAAAAGGGTAGGCTAAAAGCATTCTGACTATAAAATAATTTATTAAAGACATGAAGATGACAGGTTACTACTATGCATTAGTAGCAAAGAAAGAAGACACAAAAGTGATGCAAATACCAGTAGAAGTAAAGTAGTGTTAAAATAATATGAATATGTAATATATAATGAGTTACCAGATGGTTTACCATTAAAGAGAGATATTTAACATCATATTGATTTGATTCCAAGATCATCTCTACCTAGTCAATTAGCTTATAGGATGAGTCCAACAAAACATATATAATTTAATAAGTAGGTTACTAAATTGGTGAGGAAGGGTGTAGTAAAGGAGAGTATGAGTATATATTCAACACCAACATTTCTAAATCCAAATAAATATGGAGGGTGGAGGATGTGTGTGGATAGAAGAGAAATCAATAAAATTACAATCAAGTATAGATTTCCTATACCTCATTTAGATGATATGATGGATGTTCTTACAAGAAGAATTTTTTTTACCAAGATTGATCTAAGGAGTGGTTAATATCATATTTAAATTAATGAAGAAGATGAGTGTAAAATGATAATAAAGACTAGATATGGTTTATATGAGTGGATGGTGATGCCATTCAAGTTATCTAATGCATTGATCACATTTATGAGGGAGATGAACATAGTGCTATGATAATAAAATGGAAAGATTGTGGTGGTTTACTTTGATGATATTTTAATATTCATTAAGACTAAATAATATCACTCACATCATTTTAGAATGGTATTAGAATTTTTAAGAAAAGAGAATCTCTATGTGAATTTGAAGAAGTGTAGGTTTGTGAAGAATAGTTTGGTATTTTGAGGATTTATAGTTTCAATAGATAGTGTAATAATGGATGAAGAAAACTAAAAGGAAATTATTGAGTGGCCTATCCCAAAGAGCATCACAGAGGTAAGAAACTTCCATAGTTTATTAAATTTTTATATAAAGTTTATTAAGAATTTTAGTAGTCTTGTTACAACAATAACAAATTATATGAGAGGAAAATATTTGCATGGAAAAGGGTAGAAATAGAAAGCTTTGAGTTTTTGAAGAAGAAAACTATAGAAAATCCATTTTTAGCATTACCATATTTTACAATAGTATTTGAAGTTGATTTTGATACTTCATTTATGAGAATTTGTGTTGTGTTGGGTCAATAATGGAAGCTAATAGCATATTTTGGTAAGAAATTTAATGAGGTAATAATAAAATATTCTACACATGATGTTGAATTTTATGCCATTGTACAAACATTAATACATTGGAGGCATTACTTGGTGCCTAAAGATTTTATCCTATTTACTAGTCATGAGGCTTTGAAGTATGTGAGCACTCAAAATAATATAAATAGTATGCACATAAAGTGGATGTCTTTATTGCAGGGTTATACTTTTATGTTGAAGCACAAATTAGGAAATCAAAATCAGGAAGTTGCTGCTTTGAGCAGGTGAGTGGGGTTGATAACTACTATGGTGAGTGAAGTAGTTGGATTTGGATTTACTAAAGAAGCATATGATATTGATCTATATTTTGTAAAGATGGTTGAGAAATGCATGAATCCATTGACAAGCGATACAAGTAATGTTTATGAGGAGTATATTATGTAGGATGGTTATCTCTTCAAAGGGAAATAATTATGTATTCCAATTAGGTCCCTAAGAGACAATATTATAAGAGAATTGCATAGTGGTAGATTGGAAGGACACTTTGGTAAGATGATATCTTTGGTGGAGGATAAGTTTTTTTGGCCAAAGATGAAAAGAGACATGACAAAATATGTTTCAAGGTGTAGAATATGTCAGGTGGCAAAAGGACATGCATAAAATATGGGGTTGCACATGCCATTATCCTTTCTAAGAAGACCATGGATAGATCTGAGTATGGATTTTATGTTAGTATTACCAAATATACAGAGAGATAATGATTCATTTTTTGTTGTTATAGATAGGTTTTCTAAGATGGTTCATTTTATTTCATGTAGGAAAACTAATGATGCCACTAGGGTTACAGAACTATTTTTTAAGGATATTGTGAGATTACATGGTGTTATAAAAATCATTACATCAGATAGGGACATGAGATTTCTAACTCATTTTTTAAAGAATTTTTCGAGGAAGATGGGGAATAGGCTACAATTCAGTAGTCCATACCACCCCCAAACATATGGATAGATAGAATTTATAAATAGGAGCTTGGAAAAATTGTTGAGATGCATAGTTGGAGAGAAGCCCAAGCAATGGGACTTGGATTTACCTCAAGCTAAGTTTGCATTTAATAGTTTGGTGAATAGATCAATAGGTAAATCAACATTTTAGTTTATCTATGAGATAATCCTATAATTTTTTTAGATTTGGTACAGTTACTAATTACAAAATGAGTTAGTGATGATGTAAAAGTATTTATAGAACATATGCAATAGTTACAATAAGAAGTAAGAAGAAAATTGTAAGAAAGTAATAAGAAGTATAAAGTAGTAGAATATGTCAAAATAAGTTCAAATATATTTGAATAAGCATATTTAGTAATAGTTTACTTAGTAAAAGAGATATTTTTAAAAGGCACATATAACACATTGAAGTACAAGAAAATTAAACAATGTATAATTATGAAAAAAATCAATAAAATTTCTTATGAGGTGAGTTTACCACAAAAATTTGATATCTCTCTAGTATTTAATGTTTCATATTTATATGATTTCCATGAAGAAGATGGTTACTATGAAAATATGAATAAGTATAATGGAAGCAATAGGTGACAAAGAAAAAGAAAGAAAAGATAGTGCAAGTTATAGATACAAAGGCAACAAACACAAGGCAAGGAAGTTATGACAAGTATTTAGTATAGTGGAAAGGATTAGAATAGGAATATAACACTTAGATTACAAAATGGGAGCTGAATAAAATTGATAAGAATAAATTGTAGTAGTACAATTAGAGTAACTTATAGGAGCTGAGTTATTTTCAACTAGAGGAGAATGATGCAAAAAAAATGGCCAAACCTCTGGAGGCCATAAATTTTGATACATAGCTCTTTTTGAGCTCATATTCATGCCAAAATGATACGCTCAAATGTTTTTGATATTTTCAAAATCCAAATGTGACAATTTGAGTGTCCACAATTGTACTTTAAAATTCTTTTCAAGTTTTTTATAAATTTAGGAATTGTCTATTTTTGTAACCAAACTTAAAATTCAATTGAAATTCACTTGGTACGTTAATTTTAGTGTTTAGTTTAGTTTTAGAGATTTTTAGATCTGTGCACAATTGCATGATACTTACTAAAATAAAAGCTGCTAAAAATAGCAGGTTGAGTCTTATTTATTTTTAGAGTTTCAAATTTTGCATGTCAACTCTAATTATGAATTGCGACTTACTTATGCATAGTTTCTAATTATTTGAATCATTCAATATGATTTAATATTAGTTATTATTCAACATTTTTGCCTACTGGTAATTTTATTGTCTTGATAGTATTCTAGTTCATTAAAAACCATCATAATCTATGATTATAAAATTAAAGTATTAAATCATATCAGATAAAATAAAATTTTCATGCATTTTTAACAAATTATTATTGTTAAACTAAAAAGTTTTAAATGTAGGTACTCAAATTATCTTTTAACTAAAACCCAAAAAGTATCATATAATTAAAACCTAAATATTCCAAAAAATAATTTAAAAAATCTATAAAATTGAATATCTCTACCGTGCATGCATATATGTTTGTTTCTTTGAAATATTTCAAGCCACCCAAAACATTGTATATAAAACATACATGTATGCATTTGTCAAGTTTCTTGGCATGTATATTAACTTTATCTTTAATATCAAAGTTTATAAAACATTTTTAATCATACCCTAAAATGTTAAGATTCATCTACAAATAGCTTAAACTCAAAACCTCTCATTTTTAAAATACCAAACATACATGTAATAATGATTCATATTTCAACAAATATCTAAAAATAAATCAACAAAACTCAATAATTGTAGATCTTCACTTCTATGAGGTGATTTTAGGTGAAATGGAAAAAGAGGAATTCGGTAACTATTTTGAGTTTGAATCTATACATGATCATAAAATTTAATGTGAGTGATACCAAATAAGACAATATTTTTTTTACCTCCCATGTTTTCTACTAATTTTGGTAGTCTATCAATGTTTTACCAAGTTTGTGGGGTCACAAATTACCAAAAATTATATTTTAAATATATCTATTGATTTGGGGATGATACAAAAAAAGTAATGAGTCATTTAGAACTATGTTAAGTTATCAAAATTTCATCCAAAAATGGCCATCATCATATTTCCAAGTACGGACAAGGTTTATTAAATAAGAAGTAACCCAATATTTATCAATATCAACACTTAGATATACTATATATTTGAATTAAATTCTAAGTGTACTTAACATTATTCAAACCAAGACTATGTACCATGTTCCATATCATTTAGAATAAGAATTTTAATCATATCATATCCATTTCAAAATATGACCCAAAGGTGATCAATATATAAATGTATGTATAATTTGAAAAGTATCCTATAAACAAAGTTTGATATATCATATATGCATAAATTACTACAATATAACATAATACAAAATATTTAGGGTTAGGTTTAGAATCAAGGTTACGAGATTATAAATATAAATATAAAATTAATTATTATGGAAAAACATAGTAGGACCATAGTGTCAACATAATAAAAGACATTATAAGACAACACATGTTCCAATGTTATCCATTTTTATTATATTTATATATTCTTATTATATTTTTTATGTCAAAGCATAAAATTTTTTATTTGTCTCTATTTTTAATAGGGTTAACTATTTGTCATGTTCCTTTACAATTTCACAATACCTTGATTTTTTTGTTCCTTCTCTCCAAGAGATATATATTGTTTTGCATTGATTAAAATATGAATTTTTTAATTTATTGGGCTATATTATCTTACATTATATTAATTTTAATATCCATCCCTTCATTTTAGTTTATTTATAAACATAAACTTATGTGCTTCAATGAATGTATAATTAATATTCGATTTTCTACACAATGATTAAAAATGATCAATTATCTCATGTGAATGATAGATAGATAGTATATGTTGAAATTAAATCCAATACTTGTGTATTTAAAAATAATTTGAATTAAAATTATGACCTTATTGATGTACAATCCATTATCAAATGCTCATAATATAAAAAATGTTGTTAAAAAATGAGTACACTCTAGATAAATAGTTCCACATGGATTTCTCAAGTACATTCAGATGCTTTGAAAAATACCTAAGACCATTTGAAGGCTCTAGACAAGGATTTTAGAATGTAAAACAATCATTGATGGGTGATAATATGATAATTAGAGAGGGAAATGAGAGGGGTCTAAAAGCATCAAAAATTAAAAAATGTGTGAATAATGCCTAATTTACATCAATAATCAATAAATACATAACCATCCTAAAATCATATAATTTAATACTACTACACAACCACCATGTGGATAATTACATAAATATTTCTTCATGTTGTAACACATCCATAATTTCACCTCTATTATGTGAAACTATTACACCACATTGCATCATGTCACAAAACCTTGTCAATAATGTATCCGCCATATTGAGACTCAAAAACACATCACACCATTACAAAAATTACTCTCGAAGTGCACATCACACAAATTTGTTAACTTGTGGTACATATGAAAATCAAATTGGCACACTTACAAAAAGGGGAACCATCACTCAAAGTAGAACATGAACATTTAAAATTTATTAATAATATAAATTTTTATATGTTATTTCTATTATAATATAAAATATTATTAAAATAATATTATATAAGAATATATTATTAATATAAATTATAATATAGGAATATAAATAGTATGTGTGTGTCTATATATATATATATATATATATTTTTATATTATTAATAATATAAATATATTAATATTGTATATAATATAATAGTATATTATATATTAGAATAATTATATAATATTATTTATTATATATAATATATTAATATATTATATACTATATTATAATATTATAATTTATTAAATATAATAATTTTTTGTGTGTATGTGTATGTGCATATTTTATTTAATACATAAAACTATTCTATCTCTTCAAGAGATAATTAAAATACTTATATGGTTTTGAACCCATGTTTAGCATACTACCCAAAACATACAATGCTTGTGGCTCTGTTGGTAATTTTACCTCTCCTCCATTCACTGAATAAAGATAAATGAGCACTATTATTAAAAATAAAATGGGTGTTCTTAGTGTTACTGGGAAATAAAATGGAAAAAAAATTAAAATATTTTTATTGATGTATATTTTTATATGGAATCATGCATTAGTGGATTTTATTATATAGGGAGCATATTTTATTGATGAAGTGTTTATAATCTTTATCTAATAGGTTATAAAGTCTTGTAATTTGATGATTTATAAAGTGAAATCAAACAAATGTGACATGTCACTAAACTTTGAATCTGAATCTATACAATCTTATTCTTCTATGAGATGATGGGGGTGGAAGGATATACCATGAGTTATCTCCATATCACTTATGCTATAATCTTAGTCTATATGGACATGCCCTCTGACCTCCTTACTTCCATTATTTTAAAAGTATAAAATCAAGTTTGGACCCAAACTCTTGACTATGAAGGACCCCAATTTCATTGTAGAAGATGTTTTGTTACATGTTATATGGCTGATTTATGTCAAGCTTATAAAAATAATATGAGCACATTTTGGTGGAAAGATGCTCTTCCATATCATCTCACAGTAGAAGCGACAAATGATCAATAGTTTGAAGATGAGGATAAAGCTTCAGATATTCAAAGAAAAGTGACTCGTGAAGAAGAGAAATCTAGGTAGGAGTAGAAAGGACTTGAATCTTTGGGACTCATGGAGGAAAATAAATTTGTGCTAGAAGGAGTTTTATTGGATGATATTCTTGATTCATTTGAAGGTTTGAACACCCATATTCTAGTAGATACTTTGTAAGGAAGAGTATGGATTGTTGTGAGCAGCAAAAATAAAGGACAAGGAAGATAGAAGGTGGAACCTCTTAATATGACCCTTAGATCATAAAAATAATAAGTTTAGAAGGGTTTTTTTATCTCTTTTGGTTATGTAGACTTTTCATGGTGTAGTCACAACTTGGATTCAGTTACTTTCATTTTCCATAGGAAGAGGAGCTTCATTGGATTTTTAATGTTAAATATTTGTCTCCTTTGTATAAGGGTGGAGTCCCTTTCAAAAACCTCCCTTTTACCTTTAATAAAAAATATTTCCCATCCCACCTTAGAATCTTTCACTACTTTCATGTTGTTTATGGCTTTGCCCTTCTGCATCACTTCACCATTGCTCAATATCACCATGAAATATGGTGTATCCTCCCCACATATCTCAATTCCTTGTCATGTGAAATAACACATCACCTAATTTTTTACCATCACCTCCACTAGAAATATCATATTATTAATCCATAATTATTCATGTAAAAAAGGTGATAAAAGTTTAGTGGTTAAGTGTTTTATGTGAAATATTATTTTTTATTTATAAATTTTCATTTTACAAACACTTATTTACCAAAATAAACAATTATATCCCTTCTTGCATAACTTTCACCTTTAGGGAAATTGTTGTTAAATAGAAATTTCATCTTTAATAAAAAAATTTAATGAATTTATAGAAAGTTTAATACATTTTTATATCTTTAACATCTTATTTTTATGAGATATGAAAATATTAGAATTTATTTAAAAATATGTATAAAATTATTATTTGGAAATAATAATATGAATTTAGAGTGAGAAAACATATTAAAGAAAACTAACAAGACAAAATACCAAAATGTTTAAATAAAAACCCTAAAATAAAAATTTTGATTAGAATTGATCCCTAATTAAACATTGTATTTTAAAAATATTTATAAATAAAACTAATATAAATTTCTCTAAAAAATGATTTATGCAATATCTAATCTGAAGAGACAAATTACTAAATCCCAATTTCTATTCTAAAGAAACAATTTACTAAATCCCAATAATAGAAAAAAGAATGGTAGAAATAAAACCAATTAAATTCTAAATAAATGAATTTCTTAATCAATGGAAGAATATATTTAGTCAATGAATATATATTTATTTTTTTTAATTAGGGATCAATTATATGTGAATATAAGGGATGCATATTCCCATCTCACACTTTAACACACATTTACTATATTTTACATAAGAAAGTTATATACTTTTTTAATTATAGTGAGATGATGATGTTTTTAGAATAATTAAATTTCCTCTTTTAAGTCATGTGTATATCTATACATAATTATATTCATAAATTATAGAGTGCACCAATTATATTTTTAATTAAAAATTTTGCATTAAGAAATTAAAAAAACTAATAAATAAGCCGTAAACCTAAGCCTTCTTTTTTATGATAAAATTAAGATACAATATTAAGATTATAATTTTATAATTAAATTTACAATCATGCTATCTAGGATATCTTCCTCAAGTCTTTCTAATACATCCATATCACCATTATTATTCATATCAACAATAATTATGTCCATCTCTATATGCCAAAACACAAGTAATATATTCAATAATACAACTTCACAATATAAAATATATAAGGCAAGGGGAAATATCATATTCAAAAGGAATATAAAATGAGGTCAAGTGACTAAAAATTGAAAAACATGAATTATATGTTACATATTTTTTTATTTCAAATAATTGGATATTAGTAGATAAACTTAATTTAAATTATGTGTTTATCCATATACCATGTGAAATTTTTGTTTACAATCATTGATAAGTTTTGTATTACATATATATTGACATCTTGGCCCATATTTTAGATCACATATAGTTTATTATAATTAATGAGTAAGTGTACACCTAAATATGAGCTTGTAATTGCTAAGCAGCCTTGACTAAGGGACATCAATTATGCCAGAGTCACCTAGGGAATGATCCTAACCCTAACTATTTGATTCTATGTGTCATATATCTAGAGTGATTTATACCTTGGTGGATGGTATAACATACATCATCCTCACCATTAAAATTAAATGCCTTTTGATATACCATATAAAATACTATTTGAAAAGTATAAAATAACAAAAAATAATTAAATTAAAAAACTACTTGAAATTGATAAATATATCACTAAATTTCAAACATATTATATCAATTTATGATTTAACACCAATGATATTAGTTTATAATATTTTTTTATGTAACATTAAAATTTAATATAAAAAATGATTATAACCAATGATATTTCTATTAAAATTTTAAAACTATGAATAACAAAATTATCAAAATATAGTTTTTAAAACTATAAATCATGAAATTTGCTTTCTCAACTTGCTCACTAACTTATTATTTTTTGATAACTTCAATCACTTTATGACTAGCCCATTAAAACCTCTCATAATAATCATCAAAAAATTTCAATACTTTATTAACTTTATCCTCATATACTCCCCCTAAATTCAAATAGTAGATTTCACTTTCGATATGTGTGTCCAACATTTTAGATGGGCCATGTCAAAGTTTATTCAAGTATTATTCAAGTTTATCAAAATAATTGTGATACTTGATGAACCTTTTGATTCAATTAAAATGAAAAGTAGATGTTAAAGTTGTCAATTTTTTAATCAACTATTTAAATTCATCTTTTATTACATGAGTGGTCAAAAAAAGAGCATGATAATGTTTTTATTCCTTCTTGAATATCATTGCATGCATCAAATCCCATTATTTATGATTCCTTGAGTTTGAAAATAAATTCTTTCAAAATGAAGATTCAAAATTTGGTAGCACTTAGGAATTTTGTTGTGTCACCACAATATTTTTCTTCAAAAAACATTTATACAATTAAAGTATTAGAACTTAGTTCTAATAATGCTTATAATTTTTCCAATAATAATTTTAACATGTTAGCTTCTGCATAATATTTGTTTAAAAATTTTATTTTTACCTCCATTTTGGATTCAATCTTCTTACACATATTCATTGTAAAATTAATTGACCAATTTTATCATGCAACTAATTTTTATGACTAACCTTTAGTCACTCTTTCCATGTAACTTATTTCCTATGCCACGATAAATGTGTGTGTCAGTTATTTTTATTGTTAGTTCTGAAGATTGAGATGGATCAATAGTTTTTTAATAATAGCTGAGGTTGATCAACATTTTATTTTGAGTTTTTATTTGATTACCTTGTCTTGATCAAGCTTCTTAAAAACCATGTTGATCAT
This sequence comes from Torreya grandis, assembly GCA_037957365.1. Taxonomy (NCBI): domain Eukaryota; kingdom Viridiplantae; phylum Streptophyta; class Pinopsida; order Cupressales; family Taxaceae; genus Torreya; species Torreya grandis. The sequence goes on along the minus strand of JARHVA010005571.1, from coordinate 711,139 downwards.
TGATTATACATTTATTTTACCCTTACATATTAACTTTTCTAAGATACAATGTTAAAAGTTGATAGTATTGAGCAGTGATTTCTTCTTTGGAATTTTTAGCTAAAGGAACCAAAATATCAACATATTATCCCCCTTCATCATTTATTGTAATATAGAAGATTCTTTTTAATTATTTTGTTATACAAGGGGTGGGGATGATAATTGCATTGAAATCAATATCCTAATGTTGTAAAATTTTGTTTATTTTCTTCACCAATTCATTTAAACAATCATGTATTTTTTATTAAAGATCATTGAGGTGATATTTGCTCAATGTTTTTTCGGAGACATACACAAATGAGGTGAAAATTCAATAGCTTGGGTGGAAGAAGGAATAATTTCATCATTATTTTTCATAGGTAATTACACTTTAAATTTAGGAGTGGAAGATTGAGATGAGCTTGTTTTATTAGGTTAGCATTGAGGAATTATAAGAGAAGGTGTATGAGTTACAATGGGAGGATCTCTAGCTAGGAATTTTTTGGTTATATTTTTTACCAAGGTTTGGTAATGAAGTGTATATACCATTATAGATTACTAAATGCACCATAAATTCCACAATCACCTTTAATTCCATCAGAGGGAATTTTTAATATGATTTTATGCCTTGTAACAAATTGGATAGCATTTATAGTGGTGTATTATTTTTATTTTTGACTTTAATTTTACTTTTAATACATATATTTGAAGAGGAACCTGTAATTATTTTCTTCTTTGTTGATATGTGAGGCCACTGAATAGCATCTTTCCTAGCATATTTTTAAGATGAAGTAAATTTTATTTTATTTTTTTTCATTTTTAGTTAAGACAAAATATATTTATGGATGATGCACCTTGAGTTTTTTCCTCCAAATATGTTTATTTTGCTTTGATCCAATCAACTCAAGGTAAGATTTGAAGATATATATTTTGGTTATGATAGGAATGGTCCACATCAAATCCATAATATTTAATTCCTTGTTGAATATTTTCTATGTTAATTAAATTACTTGCTCAAAACTCATTAGGGAGTAACCTCAAATTCTAACTTCTTTTTCATTCTCACAAAACATCCATAAATCTTCAAAATGTGAGTTGTGTTGATATGAAGACCTAAGAGACTCCTTGATCATTCCTAATATGTCACTTTAATGTATTTAATGGAATGAGCATATGGTGAATCAAATTAATTATTCATCAATACTTTTTTTCTTAGTTTATGAGTCATAAATATATCTTTCAATTATGATAGGGAATTTTATGGTTACTTTATGCTTACTAGATAGAAGTTTATGAGTTTTAGATAATTGGTGAACTAACTATTGTAGTCTAGAATTGCACCCTTATGGGAGAGTTTTTAGGCTCTCTCACTCCCATCTATAATATTGGAGCAATCTCAGGCTATGGGTATCATGTAGTGAGGTTGAACCTTCAGAGAAGGCCAACTTCATCTTGGTAGATAACCTAAACTAATGTGTTTGCTTAGAAAAGAGGTAGAGAGGGGGTATAGGATAACTAAGAGATCTAAATGGATGATACAAAAAAATTATTAACACTCACATAAGCATGAAATAAACACTAATTTATCATAATATAATTCTTGCTCACACAACCTCATAAACTAGTTAATTTTCATAAGTGTTTCATAAACTAGGTTCACAAAACAATACATGAAGCAAAGAGGAATTTAAAAATTCACACTAAGCATCCATTAATGGTAGAAAGAGATCAATTTTATACCTTCAACTAACTTTAAAACACCTTAAAATAGGCAAGAAATAAGGACAATGGACATGGAAGAGCACTTCTTCACAAGGCCATCATGCACAAGCTTGCTAAGAATAATTTAGAGGCAAGAGATAGGTAAAAACTAATCTTTATTACTTCAAAAGGTCTTTCTTAAAAAAATTGGTAGGTACTTTCCTTTCCAAATGAGGATATAACTTTTATGGGGGAGAAAAATGGATATATATGAAAAAAGGGGAAGAGAAAAGAGAAGAGGCAAGCAAACAAAATTCAATAAATGAGATCTAACCACCCACCATGAATTCTCACCCACATTTGGGTTAATTAAAACTAATCCTTCTTCAAAAAATTAACCACCATTAGCTCTAATAGTCTTCAATCCCTCTCATTGGTTGAGAAACACACTAGAAGACAATAACTTATTGAGGATGATGATGTCATGATCCACTAAAAAAGGAAAAGTCTAGGAATGTCTTTAATGCTTGAGCTAATTTTTCTAATCACTTGATCTTCGTCTTTCACTTCCATGCCATCCTTCACTTGTCTTGCACATATAAGGACAAAATCCCCATACCTTTGAATTTGGACTGAGCCATGTTACCTCTAAGTTGAGTGGCTATTTGTTAGAGATGATGGCCATGTTGAAGGATGAGAGCCTCTCCATTAATTGTATACACCAGCTCCTACTTTGAAACTTAGGCCAAATATTTTCAATAGATGGAAAACCAATCTAAGGACATTGGTTTTCTTGTATCATTTATGTCGATACAAGTCTATAGATTGTGTAGCTTATTTTGATATTTTTAAATGCTAATGGCTACTTGTAGGGGTTAAAATTTTGACATTTGTGGGCCCATCATCAATTCGTTTGAACAACTTGTTTCAGCCATTTTCTTTGGACATTTTATCTTCTAAATCAATTCCTTCAGCATTATTAAAATGGACTTTATTCCTTTAGTTATTATTCCTTTAGGGCCCCTTTTTCGATCTTACTCCTTCAAAAAAAATTCTTCAGGTTTTGTTAAGTGTCCTTTTTGAAGGGAAAGTACCCTTTAGAACTCTTGAAAATGCCCCTTCAGATGATTTTGATTTGATCACTTTCCTGAAAGAAAAGGTCTTTAGGACTTTTATAAAGGTCCATTTCCTTTATAGATACCCTTCAAAATGTTTCATAATGTAACACTAATCCAAAACTTAGAATTTCTAGTTGATAAATATTTCAATAACATAGAAATAACATAGTAACAATGAATTCTCTTAGAAGAGATGTAGTATTACTCAAGATCGCAATACAAATATATGCTTATCTCTGGGAAGAGATGTCTATCTTCACATTTTGGGTTACCTCTTCATTTATACACATTTTTAAAGCATGGGGAGGATGTGTAAGGTCACCAATCTTAAGGGATATTAAGTGGTTCAACTTCCAAGATTTAAAACAATATAGAATTTGAGGTATTACTATTTTTAGAAACTTACTATTTTTAGATTGCACTACTAAAATTGAAATTTTAGACACTTCTATTGGGTTTTTATGGGTCAAACTTCATTGAGAAAAGTTCCATTCCATCTCATAATGTTATCCTCATTCTTATCTTTCCAATGGTTCAAACGGTGAGTCAATTGGAGCTACGGTGCAAAAGTTATGGCTCCCAAAAGTTTCGTCATCAATTGGGGTGGAACTGTCACCCGAATTATCACCTAAATTGTTGCCCGGATCAAACACTTTGGCATGGAAATGACCCTTTAAAATGCCTAAAAATGACCTTCAAAATAATTTAAAATGCCCTTCTACTTTGATAAAGTGACCTCCTGAAAGGGAAGTGGACCATTAGGAAATATTGAAAATGCCTTTTTTGAAAGGAAAAGTGCCATTTGACTTTTTTGTTTGGTTCACTTTGCCTTGAATAACCCTTCAAAAAAAATTCAAGTGCCCTTCGAAAGAATTGTTTTGAACAAAATGTCTAAAACAATTCTTGACACTTAGTCACATGAAGTAACTTGCCCTTCAAAAAATTTCTTCGAGGCAAAATGTTTGAAGAAATTCCAACACTTAGCTTGAACAAAACTCTGAAAGAAAATACTTATTGAAAAAGAGTCCTGAAAGAAATGAACCTTTGTACTTCTTTTTTCTGGTCCTCCACTTCTTCTTGATCATGTCCATCTCTTTAAACTAGACATAATTTTGGTATGTGGGCCAAAAATTGGCCAACACTAACTTCATCAATGCCCATTTTTCATTAGTATTTGGGAAATATATAAATATATTTATCAAATCCACATTCTCATATATATGATAAAGTGGGGAATCAGATGAAACATGATCCCTATCATGTTATCTCTATTGTAATAGGAATGGAACTTAATTCATTATATAGATATTTATTGATCATTTTCATGATATGTTATAAGAATACATCTTATAAATGATTAAAATGATTAACATTTTATTCCATTTCAAGATAAGGATATAATTCATAGATATACAAAGAACTTATTTTTATTGATTTGGATAATCCTAAAATATTCTTCTCCTAGATGCAACATAAACCAAATATGAAGTCATGTAGAATTTTATTATTGTATTTACCTCACAAAATTTATTGTTGATTGAATAACTAATTAATTGAGCCTAGTTAATGCATTGTTTATTTTGGATGATAATATGGATGTTCCTATACATCCATTCCTAAAACTCTTTAATAGTAGGATTTCTAACCACTCTATTTAAAAGTGTTATAATGTCATTTATTTCCATATTGAAATTAGAATGAGTCATTTTATTTATAATCCTATTGGAAACAATGTTTGAATTTTCAAGCCACTAATTATTGACCATTTTATAGTATAAAGTTGTATTCTCATTCCATAAATATTGGGCATATTCATGAGTAACATATAGGAAGGATTCATGGTTAAAAATCTAAAGCATATCTTTAATGTTATTTTAGTCAAATAAAAGTACAATTTCATTTGTTGAATTCATGACTTCTCTATTATTAATTTCATAATCTTCAAATAATGTAAACACTAGTTATGTATGTTAAACAAGTGTAGTAAATGCAACATCTTGATTTAGGTGACTATCGAGGTTATTTTGAATCCAATATCACTTTGGGATGGAATTAATTATATACCAAAATTTAGTTCATTTTAAAATGTCATAATTATATATTTGATGTGTTGTCCACATCAAAGTCTAAGTTGGATGGAGTGACCCCATTAAATTTATACTTCACGTCTAACTCTTCCTTAGGATTTCCTAACATATCAACTCTTGAAAGGTAGAACCTTAATTGTTTAAAAAAGGGTTTGATATAATATGGTAATTTTTTTAGTAGTTGGATGGTATATTATGTCACTATGATCTTTCTGATCAGATATCAAACTTAGAATCTATATAAGCTTGTATCTACATATTTTATATGTCTAATTAGGTATCATATTCCATTTTTTTTAACAAACTTCATAATCTAGAGACTATCTAAATAAGTCTCATGATCTAAAAATTAGTTTGGCACTTCATAAACTCTAAAACATAGAAAAATATCTTGAATAGTCATAAATTCAACAAAAAAAAATTAATTTCTCAAGGAATGTGAAAAATGTCAAAGAGGCTTTCAAGGATACTAAATATTTAAGGGTTTATTAGAAACTTAGATGCCTTTTTAAGCTATTATCAAATTTATGTAAAATATTGAAAACCAATATTTATCTAGCATTTCTGAAGAGGAAAATTGATCGATTAAGTTTGTATGTGAACTTGAATATGAATATAACCAATGATATTTCTATTAAAATTTTAAAACTATGAATAACAAAATTATCAAAATATAGTTTTTAAAACTATAAATCATGAAATTTGCTTTCTCAACTTGCTCACTAACTTATTATTTTTTGATAACTTCAATCACTTTATGACTAGCCCATTAAAACCTCTCATAATAATCATCAAAAAATTTCAATACTTTATTAACTTTATCCTCATATACTCCCCCTAAATTCAAATAGTAGATTTCACTTTCGATATGTGTGTCCAACATTTTAGATGGGCCATGTCAAAGTTTATTCAAGTATTATTCAAGTTTATCAAAATAATTGTGATACTTGATGAACCTTTTGATTCAATTAAAATGAAAAGTAGATGTTAAAGTTGTCAATTTTTTAATCAACTATTTAAATTCATCTTTTATTACATGAGTGGTCAAAAAAAGAGCATGATAATGTTTTTATTCCTTCTTGAATATCATTGCATGCATCAAATCCCATTATTTATGATTCCTTGAGTTTGAAAATAAATTCTTTCAAAATGAAGATTCAAAATTTGGTAGCACTTAGGAATTTTGTTGTGTCACCACAATATTTTTCTTCAAAAAACATTTATACAATTAAAGTATTAGAACTTAGTTCTAATAATGCTTATAATTTTTCCAATAATAATTTTAACATGTTAGCTTCTGCATAATATTTGTTTAAAAATTTTATTTTTACCTCCATTTTGGATTCAATCTTCTTACACATATTCATTGTAAAATTAATTGACCAATTTTATCATGCAACTAATTTTTATGACTAACCTTTAGTCACTCTTTCCATGTAACTTATTTCCTATGCCACGATAAATGTGTGTGTCAGTTATTTTTATTGTTAGTTCTGAAGATTGAGATGGATCAATAGTTTTTTAATAATAGCTGAGGTTGATCAACATTTTATTTTGAGTTTTTATTTGATTACCTTGTCTTGATCAAGCTTCTTAAAAACCATGTTGATCATTGATTATACATTTATTTTACCCTTACATATTAACTTTTCTAAGATACAATGTTAAAAGTTGATAGTATTGAGCAGTGATTTCTTCTTTGGAATTTTTAGCTAAAGGAACCAAAATATCAACATATTATCCCCCTTCATCATTTATTGTAATATAGAAGATTCTTTTTAATTATTTTGTTATACAAGGGGTGGGGATGATAATTGCATTGAAATCAATATCCTAATGTTGTAAAATTTTGTTTATTTTCTTCACCAATTCATTTAAACAATCATGTATTTTTTATTAAAGATCATTGAGGTGATATTTGCTCAATGTTTTTTCGGAGACATACACAAATGAGGTGAAAATTCAATAGCTTGGGTGGAAGAAGGAATAATTTCATCATTATTTTTCATAGGTAATTACACTTTAAATTTAGGAGTGGAAGATTGAGATGAGCTTGTTTTATTAGGTTAGCATTGAGGAATTATAAGAGAAGGTGTATGAGTTACAATGGGAGGATCTCTAGCTAGGAATTTTTTGGTTATATTTTTTACCAAGGTTTGGTAATGAAGTGTATATACCATTATAGATTACTAAATGCACCATAAATTCCACAATCACCTTTAATTCCATCAGAGGGAATTTTTAATATGATTTTATGCCTTGTAACAAATTGGATAGCATTTATAGTGGTGTATTATTTTTATTTTTGACTTTAATTTTACTTTTAATACATATATTTGAAGAGGAACCTGTAATTATTTTCTTCTTTGTTGATATGTGAGGCCACTGAATAGCATCTTTCCTAGCATATTTTTAAGATGAAGTAAATTTTATTTTATTTTTTTTCATTTTTAGTTAAGACAAAATATATTTATGGATGATGCACCTTGAGTTTTTTCCTCCAAATATGTTTATTTTGCTTTGATCCAATCAACTCAAGGTAAGATTTGAAGATATATATTTTGGTTATGATAGGAATGGTCCACATCAAATCCATAATATTTAATTCCTTGTTGAATATTTTCTATGTTAATTAAATTACTTGCTCAAAACTCATTAGGGAGTAACCTCAAATTCTAACTTCTTTTTCATTCTCACAAAACATCCATAAATCTTCAAAATGTGAGTTGTGTTGATATGAAGACCTAAGAGACTCCTTGATCATTCCTAATATGTCACTTTAATGTATTTAATGGAATGAGCATATGGTGAATCAAATTAATTATTCATCAATACTTTTTTTCTTAGTTTATGAGTCATAAATATATCTTTCAATTATGATAGGGAATTTTATGGTTACTTTATGCTTACTAGATAGAAGTTTATGAGTTTTAGATAATTGGTGAACTAACTATTGTAGTCTAGAATTGCACCCTTATGGGAGAGTTTTTAGGCTCTCTCACTCCCATCTATAATATTGGAGCAATCTCAGGCTATGGGTATCATGTAGTGAGGTTGAACCTTCAGAGAAGGCCAACTTCATCTTGGTAGATAACCTAAACTAATGTGTTTGCTTAGAAAAGAGGTAGAGAGGGGGTATAGGATAACTAAGAGATCTAAATGGATGATACAAAAAAATTATTAACACTCACATAAGCATGAAATAAACACTAATTTATCATAATATAATTCTTGCTCACACAACCTCATAAACTAGTTAATTTTCATAAGTGTTTCATAAACTAGGTTCACAAAACAATACATGAAGCAAAGAGGAATTTAAAAATTCACACTAAGCATCCATTAATGGTAGAAAGAGATCAATTTTATACCTTCAACTAACTTTAAAACACCTTAAAATAGGCAAGAAATAAGGACAATGGACATGGAAGAGCACTTCTTCACAAGGCCATCATGCACAAGCTTGCTAAGAATAATTTAGAGGCAAGAGATAGGTAAAAACTAATCTTTATTACTTCAAAAGGTCTTTCTTAAAAAAATTGGTAGGTACTTTCCTTTCCAAATGAGGATATAACTTTTATGGGGGAGAAAAATGGATATATATGAAAAAAGGGGAAGAGAAAAGAGAAGAGGCAAGCAAACAAAATTCAATAAATGAGATCTAACCACCCACCATGAATTCTCACCCACATTTGGGTTAATTAAAACTAATCCTTCTTCAAAAAATTAACCACCATTAGCTCTAATAGTCTTCAATCCCTCTCATTGGTTGAGAAACACACTAGAAGACAATAACTTATTGAGGATGATGATGTCATGATCCACTAAAAAAGGAAAAGTCTAGGAATGTCTTTAATGCTTGAGCTAATTTTTCTAATCACTTGATCTTCGTCTTTCACTTCCATGCCATCCTTCACTTGTCTTGCACATATAAGGACAAAATCCCCATACCTTTGAATTTGGACTGAGCCATGTTACCTCTAAGTTGAGTGGCTATTTGTTAGAGATGATGGCCATGTTGAAGGATGAGAGCCTCTCCATTAATTGTATACACCAGCTCCTACTTTGAAACTTAGGCCAAATATTTTCAATAGATGGAAAACCAATCTAAGGACATTGGTTTTCTTGTATCATTTATGTCGATACAAGTCTATAGATTGTGTAGCTTATTTTGATATTTTTAAATGCTAATGGCTACTTGTAGGGGTTAAAATTTTGACATTTGTGGGCCCATCATCAATTCGTTTGAACAACTTGTTTCAGCCATTTTCTTTGGACATTTTATCTTCTAAATCAATTCCTTCAGCATTATTAAAATGGACTTTATTCCTTTAGTTATTATTCCTTTAGGGCCCCTTTTTCGATCTTACTCCTTCAAAAAAAATTCTTCAGGTTTTGTTAAGTGTCCTTTTTGAAGGGAAAGTACCCTTTAGAACTCTTGAAAATGCCCCTTCAGATGATTTTGATTTGATCACTTTCCTGAAAGAAAAGGTCTTTAGGACTTTTATAAAGGTCCATTTCCTTTATAGATACCCTTCAAAATGTTTCATAATGTAACACTAATCCAAAACTTAGAATTTCTAGTTGATAAATATTTCAATAACATAGAAATAACATAGTAACAATGAATTCTCTTAGAAGAGATGTAGTATTACTCAAGATCGCAATACAAATATATGCTTATCTCTGGGAAGAGATGTCTATCTTCACATTTTGGGTTACCTCTTCATTTATACACATTTTTAAAGCATGGGGAGGATGTGTAAGGTCACCAATCTTAAGGGATATTAAGTGGTTCAACTTCCAAGATTTAAAACAATATAGAATTTGAGGTATTACTATTTTTAGAAACTTACTATTTTTAGATTGCACTACTAAAATTGAAATTTTAGACACTTCTATTGGGTTTTTATGGGTCAAACTTCATTGAGAAAAGTTCCATTCCATCTCATAATGTTATCCTCATTCTTATCTTTCCAATGGTTCAAACGGTGAGTCAATTGGAGCTACGGTGCAAAAGTTATGGCTCCCAAAAGTTTCGTCATCAATTGGGGTGGAACTGTCACCCGAATTATCACCTAAATTGTTGCCCGGATCAAACACTTTGGCATGGAAATGACCCTTTAAAATGCCTAAAAATGACCTTCAAAATAATTTAAAATGCCCTTCTACTTTGATAAAGTGACCTCCTGAAAGGGAAGTGGACCATTAGGAAATATTGAAAATGCCTTTTTTGAAAGGAAAAGTGCCATTTGACTTTTTTGTTTGGTTCACTTTGCCTTGAATAACCCTTCAAAAAAAATTCAAGTGCCCTTCGAAAGAATTGTTTTGAACAAAATGTCTAAAACAATTCTTGACACTTAGTCACATGAAGTAACTTGCCCTTCAAAAAATTTCTTCGAGGCAAAATGTTTGAAGAAATTCCAACACTTAGCTTGAACAAAACTCTGAAAGAAAATACTTATTGAAAAAGAGTCCTGAAAGAAATGAACCTTTGTACTTCTTTTTTCTGGTCCTCCACTTCTTCTTGATCATGTCCATCTCTTTAAACTAGACATAATTTTGGTATGTGGGCCAAAAATTGGCCAACACTAACTTCATCAATGCCCATTTTTCATTAGTATTTGGGAAATATATAAATATATTTATCAAATCCACATTCTCATATATATGATAAAGTGGGGAATCAGATGAAACATGATCCCTATCATGTTATCTCTATTGTAATAGGAATGGAACTTAATTCATTATATAGATATTTATTGATCATTTTCATGATATGTTATAAGAATACATCTTATAAATGATTAAAATGATTAACATTTTATTCCATTTCAAGATAAGGATATAATTCATAGATATACAAAGAACTTATTTTTATTGATTTGGATAATCCTAAAATATTCTTCTCCTAGATGCAACATAAACCAAATATGAAGTCATGTAGAATTTTATTATTGTATTTACCTCACAAAATTTATTGTTGATTGAATAACTAATTAATTGAGCCTAGTTAATGCATTGTTTATTTTGGATGATAATATGGATGTTCCTATACATCCATTCCTAAAACTCTTTAATAGTAGGATTTCTAACCACTCTATTTAAAAGTGTTATAATGTCATTTATTTCCATATTGAAATTAGAATGAGTCATTTTATTTATAATCCTATTGGAAACAATGTTTGAATTTTCAAGCCACTAATTATTGACCATTTTATAGTATAAAGTTGTATTCTCATTCCATAAATATTGGGCATATTCATGAGTAACATATAGGAAGGATTCATGGTTAAAAATCTAAAGCATATCTTTAATGTTATTTTAGTCAAATAAAAGTACAATTTCATTTGTTGAATTCATGACTTCTCTATTATTAATTTCATAATCTTCAAATAATGTAAACACTAGTTATGTATGTTAAACAAGTGTAGTAAATGCAACATCTTGATTTAGGTGACTATCGAGGTTATTTTGAATCCAATATCACTTTGGGATGGAATTAATTATATACCAAAATTTAGTTCATTTTAAAATGTCATAATTATATATTTGATGTGTTGTCCACATCAAAGTCTAAGTTGGATGGAGTGACCCCATTAAATTTATACTTCACGTCTAACTCTTCCTTAGGATTTCCTAACATATCAACTCTTGAAAGGTAGAACCTTAATTGTTTAAAAAAGGGTTTGATATAATATGGTAATTTTTTTAGTAGTTGGATGGTATATTATGTCACTATGATCTTTCTGATCAGATATCAAACTTAGAATCTATATAAGCTTGTATCTACATATTTTATATGTCTAATTAGGTATCATATTCCATTTTTTTTAACAAACTTCATAATCTAGAGACTATCTAAATAAGTCTCATGATCTAAAAATTAGTTTGGCACTTCATAAACTCTAAAACATAGAAAAATATCTTGAATAGTCATAAATTCAACAAAAAAAAATTAATTTCTCAAGGAATGTGAAAAATGTCAAAGAGGCTTTCAAGGATACTAAATATTTAAGGGTTTATTAGAAACTTAGATGCCTTTTTAAGCTATTATCAAATTTATGTAAAATATTGAAAACCAATATTTATCTAGCATTTCTGAAGAGGAAAATTGATCGATTAAGTTTGTATGTGAACTTGAATATGAATATAACCAATGATATTTCTATTAAAATTTTAAAACTATGAATAACAAAATTATCAAAATATAGTTTTTAAAACTATAAATCATGAAATTTGCTTTCTCAACTTGCTCACTAACTTATTATTTTTTGATAACTTCAATCACTTTATGACTAGCCCATTAAAACCTCTCATAATAATCATCAAAAAATTTCAATACTTTATTAACTTTATCCTCATATACTCCCCCTAAATTCAAATAGTAGATTTCACTTTCGATATGTGTGTCCAACATTTTAGATGGGCCATGTCAAAGTTTATTCAAGTATTATTCAAGTTTATCAAAATAATTGTGATACTTGATGAACCTTTTGATTCAATTAAAATGAAAAGTAGATGTTAAAGTTGTCAATTTTTTAATCAACTATTTAAATTCATCTTTTATTACATGAGTGGTCAAAAAAAGAGCATGATAATGTTTTTATTCCTTCTTGAATATCATTGCATGCATCAAATCCCATTATTTATGATTCCTTGAGTTTGAAAATAAATTCTTTCAAAATGAAGATTCAAAATTTGGTAGCACTTAGGAATTTTGTTGTGTCACCACAATATTTTTCTTCAAAAAACATTTATACAATTAAAGTATTAGAACTTAGTTCTAATAATGCTTATAATTTTTCCAATAATAATTTTAACATGTTAGCTTCTGCATAATATTTGTTTAAAAATTTTATTTTTACCTCCATTTTGGATTCAATCTTCTTACACATATTCATTGTAAAATTAATTGACCAATTTTATCATGCAACTAATTTTTATGACTAACCTTTAGTCACTCTTTCCATGTAACTTATTTCCTATGCCACGATAAATGTGTGTGTCAGTTATTTTTATTGTTAGTTCTGAAGATTGAGATGGATCAATAGTTTTTTAATAATAGCTGAGGTTGATCAACATTTTATTTTGAGTTTTTATTTGATTACCTTGTCTTGATCAAGCTTCTTAAAAACCATGTTGATCATTGATTATACATTTATTTTACCCTTACATATTAACTTTTCTAAGATACAATGTTAAAAGTTGATAGTATTGAGCAGTGATTTCTTCTTTGGAATTTTTAGCTAAAGGAACCAAAATATCAACATATTATCCCCCTTCATCATTTATTGTAATATAGAAGATTCTTTTTAATTATTTTGTTATACAAGGGGTGGGGATGATAATTGCATTGAAATCAATATCCTAATGTTGTAAAATTTTGTTTATTTTCTTCACCAATTCATTTAAACAATCATGTATTTTTTATTAAAGATCATTGAGGTGATATTTGCTCAATGTTTTTTCGGAGACATACACAAATGAGGTGAAAATTCAATAGCTTGGGTGGAAGAAGGAATAATTTCATCATTATTTTTCATAGGTAATTACACTTTAAATTTAGGAGTGGAAGATTGAGATGAGCTTGTTTTATTAGGTTAGCATTGAGGAATTATAAGAGAAGGTGTATGAGTTACAATGGGAGGATCTCTAGCTAGGAATTTTTTGGTTATATTTTTTACCAAGGTTTGGTAATGAAGTGTATATACCATTATAGATTACTAAATGCACCATAAATTCCACAATCACCTTTAATTCCATCAGAGGGAATTTTTAATATGATTTTATGCCTTGTAACAAATTGGATAGCATTTATAGTGGTGTATTATTTTTATTTTTGACTTTAATTTTACTTTTAATACATATATTTGAAGAGGAACCTGTAATTATTTTCTTCTTTGTTGATATGTGAGGCCACTGAATAGCATCTTTCCTAGCATATTTTTAAGATGAAGTAAATTTTATTTTATTTTTTTTCATTTTTAGTTAAGACAAAATATATTTATGGATGATGCACCTTGAGTTTTTTCCTCCAAATATGTTTATTTTGCTTTGATCCAATCAACTCAAGGTAAGATTTGAAGATATATATTTTGGTTATGATAGGAATGGTCCACATCAAATCCATAATATTTAATTCCTTGTTGAATATTTTCTATGTTAATTAAATTACTTGCTCAAAACTCATTAGGGAGTAACCTCAAATTCTAACTTCTTTTTCATTCTCACAAAACATCCATAAATCTTCAAAATGTGAGTTGTGTTGATATGAAGACCTAAGAGACTCCTTGATCATTCCTAATATGTCACTTTAATGTATTTAATGGAATGAGCATATGGTGAATCAAATTAATTATTCATCAATACTTTTTTTCTTAGTTTATGAGTCATAAATATATCTTTCAATTATGATAGGGAATTTTATGGTTACTTTATGCTTACTAGATAGAAGTTTATGAGTTTTAGATAATTGGTGAACTAACTATTGTAGTCTAGAATTGCACCCTTATGGGAGAGTTTTTAGGCTCTCTCACTCCCATCTATAATATTGGAGCAATCTCAGGCTATGGGTATCATGTAGTGAGGTTGAACCTTCAGAGAAGGCCAACTTCATCTTGGTAGATAACCTAAACTAATGTGTTTGCTTAGAAAAGAGGTAGAGAGGGGGTATAGGATAACTAAGAGATCTAAATGGATGATACAAAAAAATTATTAACACTCACATAAGCATGAAATAAACACTAATTTATCATAATATAATTCTTGCTCACACAACCTCATAAACTAGTTAATTTTCATAAGTGTTTCATAAACTAGGTTCACAAAACAATACATGAAGCAAAGAGGAATTTAAAAATTCACACTAAGCATCCATTAATGGTAGAAAGAGATCAATTTTATACCTTCAACTAACTTTAAAACACCTTAAAATAGGCAAGAAATAAGGACAATGGACATGGAAGAGCACTTCTTCACAAGGCCATCATGCACAAGCTTGCTAAGAATAATTTAGAGGCAAGAGATAGGTAAAAACTAATCTTTATTACTTCAAAAGGTCTTTCTTAAAAAAATTGGTAGGTACTTTCCTTTCCAAATGAGGATATAACTTTTATGGGGGAGAAAAATGGATATATATGAAAAAAGGGGAAGAGAAAAGAGAAGAGGCAAGCAAACAAAATTCAATAAATGAGATCTAACCACCCACCATGAATTCTCACCCACATTTGGGTTAATTAAAACTAATCCTTCTTCAAAAAATTAACCACCATTAGCTCTAATAGTCTTCAATCCCTCTCATTGGTTGAGAAACACACTAGAAGACAATAACTTATTGAGGATGATGATGTCATGATCCACTAAAAAAGGAAAAGTCTAGGAATGTCTTTAATGCTTGAGCTAATTTTTCTAATCACTTGATCTTCGTCTTTCACTTCCATGCCATCCTTCACTTGTCTTGCACATATAAGGACAAAATCCCCATACCTTTGAATTTGGACTGAGCCATGTTACCTCTAAGTTGAGTGGCTATTTGTTAGAGATGATGGCCATGTTGAAGGATGAGAGCCTCTCCATTAATTGTATACACCAGCTCCTACTTTGAAACTTAGGCCAAATATTTTCAATAGATGGAAAACCAATCTAAGGACATTGGTTTTCTTGTATCATTTATGTCGATACAAGTCTATAGATTGTGTAGCTTATTTTGATATTTTTAAATGCTAATGGCTACTTGTAGGGGTTAAAATTTTGACATTTGTGGGCCCATCATCAATTCGTTTGAACAACTTGTTTCAGCCATTTTCTTTGGACATTTTATCTTCTAAATCAATTCCTTCAGCATTATTAAAATGGACTTTATTCCTTTAGTTATTATTCCTTTAGGGCCCCTTTTTCGATCTTACTCCTTCAAAAAAAATTCTTCAGGTTTTGTTAAGTGTCCTTTTTGAAGGGAAAGTACCCTTTAGAACTCTTGAAAATGCCCCTTCAGATGATTTTGATTTGATCACTTTCCTGAAAGAAAAGGTCTTTAGGACTTTTATAAAGGTCCATTTCCTTTATAGATACCCTTCAAAATGTTTCATAATGTAACACTAATCCAAAACTTAGAATTTCTAGTTGATAAATATTTCAATAACATAGAAATAACATAGTAACAATGAATTCTCTTAGAAGAGATGTAGTATTACTCAAGATCGCAATACAAATATATGCTTATCTCTGGGAAGAGATGTCTATCTTCACATTTTGGGTTACCTCTTCATTTATACACATTTTTAAAGCATGGGGAGGATGTGTAAGGTCACCAATCTTAAGGGATATTAAGTGGTTCAACTTCCAAGATTTAAAACAATATAGAATTTGAGGTATTACTATTTTTAGAAACTTACTATTTTTAGATTGCACTACTAAAATTGAAATTTTAGACACTTCTATTGGGTTTTTATGGGTCAAACTTCATTGAGAAAAGTTCCATTCCATCTCATAATGTTATCCTCATTCTTATCTTTCCAATGGTTCAAACGGTGAGTCAATTGGAGCTACGGTGCAAAAGTTATGGCTCCCAAAAGTTTCGTCATCAATTGGGGTGGAACTGTCACCCGAATTATCACCTAAATTGTTGCCCGGATCAAACACTTTGGCATGGAAATGACCCTTTAAAATGCCTAAAAATGACCTTCAAAATAATTTAAAATGCCCTTCTACTTTGATAAAGTGACCTCCTGAAAGGGAAGTGGACCATTAGGAAATATTGAAAATGCCTTTTTTGAAAGGAAAAGTGCCATTTGACTTTTTTGTTTGGTTCACTTTGCCTTGAATAACCCTTCAAAAAAAATTCAAGTGCCCTTCGAAAGAATTGTTTTGAACAAAATGTCTAAAACAATTCTTGACACTTAGTCACATGAAGTAACTTGCCCTTCAAAAAATTTCTTCGAGGCAAAATGTTTGAAGAAATTCCAACACTTAGCTTGAACAAAACTCTGAAAGAAAATACTTATTGAAAAAGAGTCCTGAAAGAAATGAACCTTTGTACTTCTTTTTTCTGGTCCTCCACTTCTTCTTGATCATGTCCATCTCTTTAAACTAGACATAATTTTGGTATGTGGGCCAAAAATTGGCCAACACTAACTTCATCAATGCCCATTTTTCATTAGTATTTGGGAAATATATAAATATATTTATCAAATCCACATTCTCATATATATGATAAAGTGGGGAATCAGATGAAACATGATCCCTATCATGTTATCTCTATTGTAATAGGAATGGAACTTAATTCATTATATAGATATTTATTGATCATTTTCATGATATGTTATAAGAATACATCTTATAAATGATTAAAATGATTAACATTTTATTCCATTTCAAGATAAGGATATAATTCATAGATATACAAAGAACTTATTTTTATTGATTTGGATAATCCTAAAATATTCTTCTCCTAGATGCAACATAAACCAAATATGAAGTCATGTAGAATTTTATTATTGTATTTACCTCACAAAATTTATTGTTGATTGAATAACTAATTAATTGAGCCTAGTTAATGCATTGTTTATTTTGGATGATAATATGGATGTTCCTATACATCCATTCCTAAAACTCTTTAATAGTAGGATTTCTAACCACTCTATTTAAAAGTGTTATAATGTCATTTATTTCCATATTGAAATTAGAATGAGTCATTTTATTTATAATCCTATTGGAAACAATGTTTGAATTTTCAAGCCACTAATTATTGACCATTTTATAGTATAAAGTTGTATTCTCATTCCATAAATATTGGGCATATTCATGAGTAACATATAGGAAGGATTCATGGTTAAAAATCTAAAGCATATCTTTAATGTTATTTTAGTCAAATAAAAGTACAATTTCATTTGTTGAATTCATGACTTCTCTATTATTAATTTCATAATCTTCAAATAATGTAAACACTAGTTATGTATGTTAAACAAGTGTAGTAAATGCAACATCTTGATTTAGGTGACTATCGAGGTTATTTTGAATCCAATATCACTTTGGGATGGAATTAATTATATACCAAAATTTAGTTCATTTTAAAATGTCATAATTATATATTTGATGTGTTGTCCACATCAAAGTCTAAGTTGGATGGAGTGACCCCATTAAATTTATACTTCACGTCTAACTCTTCCTTAGGATTTCCTAACATATCAACTCTTGAAAGGTAGAACCTTAATTTTTTAAAAAAGGGTTTGATATAATATGGTAATTTTTTTAGTAGTTGGATGGTATATTATGTCACTATGATCTTTCTGATCAGATATCAAACTTAGAATCTATATAAGCTTGTATCTACATATTTTATATGTCTAATTAGGTATCATATTCCATTTTTTTTAACAAACTTCATAATCTAGAGACTATCTAAATAAGTCTCATGATCTAAAAATTAGTTTGGCACTTCATAAACTCTAAAACATAGAAAAATATCTTGAATAGTCATAAATTCAACAAAAAAAAATTAATTTCTCAAGGAATGTGAAAAATGTCAAAGAGGCTTTCAAGGATACTAAATATTTAAGGGTTTATTAGAAACTTAGATGCCTTTTTAAGCTATTATCAAATTTATGTAAAATATTGAAAACCAATATTTATCTAGCATTTCTGAAGAGGAAAATTGATCGATTAAGTTTGTATGTGAACTTGAATATGAATATGCATCTATAAAAATAAAATAAACTTGCTCAAACATGATTGAGGAATGGATCAAGAAGATAGAGGGTGGGGAAGTAATAGGAATAATTTGGAATGATAATGTGTGGCACAGATAAATAGGAGGGATGATTGATTTTAGGTATGCATAAGGGGTCATTTATGGGTTTTCCATAAATATATGTAGACTGGGGTCTCTAGGTTGTTTTATCAATCTTCATGTTTTGAAAACTACTTGAGTGGTCTTCAGGTTATAAAACATGCCAAAACAGCTTTTGGGTTCTATGAGGTGTCAAAGCATCCTTTGGGTTCTAGAATGTGTCAAAGTGGTCTTCATATATCAACATCTATCAAAGCATCTATCAAGTTCCAAGGGTTATTTGAGAAATCTTCAAGATCTAAGGTAGAAATTGTACACAAATATTTATCCAACACTTAATAATTTTTGATACTTTAGTTTCACTACTTGAAAAATACTCATTTGTAAATTCAATTTGAATAACTTTGTTTTTTTGAAACCAAATTTATTTTTTGGGTACCCAAATTTTTCACACACACTCAAATTTCAATACAACATCATGCAAATAGTTCACTATAAAAATGAAACCCTATCAAATATATATTATAATTAAGAATGAAACCCTATCAAGTATATATTATAATCTTAATTTTTACTCTTCTAAAATTGGATAGAATGTGGAATTTATTGAGTTTTTAATGAATCAAGAATAAATACTCTCAATTAGTAATTAAAAATTGACATATAAATTATAAGAAAAAAAATATTTAAAAATAAATTACTTTCATACAAAACTAATACTTAATATCTTGATATGATTAATACCTTATTATTAAAATAATCATAAGGATTTGGGTGGAACTAGTAAGATTTCTCAACCCAAGCCAATTGAGTCTAGTAAAATTAAGTATAGAGAAAACCCTAAATACAAAGGAATAATTTATTCAGGTAAGCAGTCTCAGGCCTTAAAAGAAAATTTCAATAATTTAGTGAGATATTTGAAAGGTAATTAAAACTCAGACAAGATTGTTGAAGAATTGGACCTCCAAAATTCTATCATGTGTTGGTTCATGAGGTAACTAACATAACTAAAAGGTAAATTCAATTACCTACATTAGTAAAATGATATAATTGTTCAAATTAACTCTAACAAGAATGTTGACCAATATATGCAGATTATCCAAACTAGGGTTGAAATGCTTAAAAATGAAAATGACAAAATGAAAAATAATATCATCTTCCTAGTGAATTTTAGTAATGTTGTTATGAATGAGGGGATTCAAAACATTTATAATCTAAGATCCCACTTGGGATATCTATTTGATATTAAGACCCCCAGTAGAGGTAAAGGCAAACACCTATCTACTGCAGTGGATGCCATAAAGATGTTGATAAATAAAATGTGTTGTTATAAATTGATTCAAATATCAAAATAATGAAAATTTGTTGGGAAGACATTTCTATAAATCTTGACATGGATTAGAATTTTTCTTCTCCTTTTGTTGGTTCCTATTTTTGGTGGTTTTCTTATTTCTCTTTAGTTGTTTTTGGGTTGTGTTCTTGTTGTCTTTGGTTATGTTTTATTCTTGTCTCTCTTAGGTAATTTGGTATTTTATTTGCTTATATTTGTTTTTACTTCTCTTAAGGTTTAAGGACCCTATCCAAAAAATCCCCTCCTTTAACCTTAATAAAAAATATAATCTAAAAATCAATAATAATGATACCTATTATTCAGTCTCTATACTATTTTTTATTAAAATAGATGGATAGTTCTATCTATTTTGTTAGTGTCAAAGTGGAAATATTTTAACAAATTTAGGAAATATAACAGATTATGGTGATAAAATTCTAGTATCCATGGTTTCAGGAAATAGTAATCAATGTTGCTATGGGAAAGAGAAAAATGATACCAAAAATAAAAACATCAATTATTGACATAAACCTTCCATAGAGGAACCTCCTTTAAACATTAATGATTTACCCTTCATTGCCTCCTAATTTTGTGCCTTAATTTATCTAATCATTCACTAGAGATGTGTTAACTTTGAAAATCAACTAAGTAAATTTTTTTGATGTTTTAACCATTGAATGTAGATCTAATGGAAATGTTTTGAAAGCTACATGGGATGAAAGGGAGAAATTTTAGTGGATTGTCAAAATTATTATTAGACTATAATTAAATGTATTCATTGATATATATTAATTAACACATTTCACATGTTTCATTATTTAAATATGAATTGACCTAGATTTTAAGGAGCAATGTCAAATTATGAAAATTAAGAGGGTCAAATGTCAAATTTAACCAATTGATAGCCTTGTTTTGGTCCTCGTATTTAGTAGTTAAAAGAGCACATAAATACTTACTTAGGAATTAGATTGCATTAATATTAATATAATTTAAATATTTTTCTCATCTCATATTGATGTTTATTTTTTAATTTATTTATGATCTTATATGGTTTTACATATTTAATTTTACCTCACATTTATTTATCTAATATAACATCATTGTATCTTATATTTATATAGGATGATCAGGTAGATTTGTTTCAAAAGTCATCAAATTTGTAAAGGTTAGAGTCTATCTAATCGTGATGACATTACATTATAGAGGCATGGAAAGAGGATTTTTTGTTGTCAATGTTAACCTGGTATTGGATAAAAAATAAAATTTCCCATATAAGTTGATGAATTTAAAACTTTATTAGATGTCAAAAATAAAGGACACTACATTTCTTGGGAAGATAAGGAATTTCCAAATCACACAGATCCATTAATTACATTAATTCATAATAATCACATAAATAATGACTCAAATGATTATATTTCTATCATGGAAGAGTGATATTACAGTGATGACACTGAAAACACCATCAATAAAGGGCCTAACAACAAAACTAAATTTGTTAAAGATAATGTCATTCTGAAACATAATTTTTTTGGTATAAATTATGGCATATCCCAATGGTTTATAACTCATGTTCTATAACATTATAAAATTTATTCAAATATATTGGGACCCTAAATTGTGGTGTATTGGTTGAAAATGTGGTAAATTTATATTCTAAATTCTCAAACTTGTTTCAACCGAAAACTAATGGCTTGGCCAATTAAAAAAATGATTTTGTAAAAATTAGTATGTTCCCTAATGGTTAAATTAAGTGATCAGTTAGGTATTCCATCACGTGTACTTGATGAAGAATACAATTTTAAGTTCAATGATGTTGATATCAAAATGATCCATATGTGTTGATCTATGAGAAAATATTTTGTAGAGGGAAAAATTAAAAATGTACTTGAGGGATATATGGTAAAATTTAAAAGATTTGATTGAAATACCTTTGGTGTTCATATCTATAGATTATTCAGCCCTCATTTAAAAGGATGTTTCCTATCTAAAAGATCTCTCATACAATGGTCTACATAGAAATTGGCCAACATATATGGTTCTCCCATTGATGTCATATTCAAATAAGGCCAAGAAGAGGTTGAGGTTAAATTTTGGGATGCATTATAAGATAGAAAACCCTTGTTAGACTATCTAATTTATTTTTACTCCATTAATTGCAATCATTCCAAAAAAGTGATCAAAAGACCATACAATGCTCAAAAACGTCAAAAATTAAATGATATTATAGTCACACAACCCTAGAGAAAATATATAATTATTATGATCTTAATTTTTACTACTCGAATATTGTATGGGATGTGGAAAAATTGTATTTTTGAATGATTCAAGAATAAATATTTAAATCAATAATTAAAAACTTATGTATAAATGAGAAGAACACATTTTATTCAAAAATAAATTACTTCCATGTAAAATAAATACTTGATATATAGATATAATTAGTACCTTGTTATTTAAAAATAATATACTTTCCAAACCAAAAATAATTTTTTTTGTTATTAACTCACTAAACTAATTTTGTGTTAAAATGTTAGGGTGGTTATGTCTATTATGTTAGTGTCAAAATGGAGGGATTTTGACAAATTGAAGAAGTGTAACAAAATGAAGTTATAAAAACCTAGTATCCCCAGTTCTAGGGCATATAAATAAGTGATGCTTTAGGAAATAAGAAATATGACACTAAAAATAACAACATAAATGAATTATTTAAACCTCCCATAGAGGAAATTTCATTAAACATTAATGATTTCCCCCTTTCTTGCCTCTTAATTTTGTGCCTTAGTTTCTCTACTAGTTCACTAGATTGGGTTAAATTTGGCAATCCACTAAGTAAAGTTTTTCAATTTTCTAACTGTTAAATATAGAGAGGGATGAAATCTTTTGAAAACTACATGGAAAAAAAAGTAGAAATTTGAGTGTACTATCAAAATTATTATTAGGCTATATTTAAATTTATTCACTTATATATATATATATATATATATATATATATATATATATAAATACATTGTATATGTTTCATTATTTAAAGATGAGTTGACCCATATTTTAAATTTAAATGTTTAATTATGTAAATTTAAAGGGTCGAGTGTCAAATTTATCTATTTGAGAGCCTTATTCTGATCCTCATATTTAGTAGTTAAAAGAGCACATAAATTCTTACTCGAGAATTATATTACATTTATATTAACATAATTTACATATTTGTTTTCATGTCATAGTGATGTTTATTTTTTTAACTTCTTTATGATATGATATGGTTTTATAGATTTTATTTTATCTCGTATTTATTTTTTGTAATATATCATCAATGTCTTTTACATTTGAAGAGGATGGTTAGGTGGATTTTTTTCAAAAGGAACCAAAGTTGCAGATGGTAGAATGTATCCAATTAGGAGGACACTAAATTTTAGATACATGGGAAGAGGATTTGTTATTATCATTGTTAACATGGTATTGGATGAAAAATTACAATTGTCCATTTCAATTGATGTATTTGAAACTTTGATAGATATCAATAATAAAGGATACTACATTTCCTAGGAAGAGAATGAATTTACAAATCACATAGATATATCATTTCCATAAGTTCATAGTGATCACATATATAGTTACTTGGAGGATTATATCTCTATCATGGAGAGGGAGATTACATTGAGACATTGAAAACACCATCAATGCAGGGTCCAAAGATAAAAATGGATTTTTTTAGAAAAATATCATTCTTAAACAATTTTTTTGGTATAAATGACTACATATCCCAATTTTTTATGATTACTATTCTAGAATATCATAAAATCTATGCAAAGAGATTAGAACCCTTAATTTTTTTAGTGGTATAAAATGTGGTAAATTTATATTCTAAATTCTCAAACTTGGTGTAACCTAAGAAATTAATAGCTTGGCCAGTTAAAAAATGTGTTGTATTCAAAACAAGAAGTGCTCTAATGGTCAAATGGATTTATCATTCAAGTGGTCCATCCCTTATACATGGTGCTAAATACAATTTTAAATTTAGAGGTTTTGGTGTCAAATTGATCCATATGTGTTCATATGTGAGCAAAGCACTTTAAGGAGATATGGTAAAATTTAAAGGATCAGATGTCCATATATTTTGTGTTCATATTGATAGAGTATTCAACCTTCATTATAAATAATGCTTCATATATGAAGGATCTCTCATACAATGTCCTACTTAGAATTGGCCAACATAAATGGTTCTTACATGGATGTCAGATTCAAATATGTCTAGGAAGATGTTAAGCTCAACATGTGGATGATTTATAATTATGATAACCCTAGTTAGTATATCAAATTTATTTTTATGCCACTAATTATAGTCATTCCAAAAAAAGAGATCAAAAGACCAAACAATGCTCACAATGACAAAATTTGAATACCACTCTACATATTTCATCATATTAAAATTTTGATGAGGATATAAATGGTCATTATTTTTGGATGAAATGGAAAATATGGAAAATCATTATTAAAAATTAGACTATCCAAATAAAAATCCATTTCTTCAATCCAAATTATGAGGCATAAAACTAAACCATTAAATGAAGAGGATAAAAAATAATATATGTTAGATGCATCAATATCAAATTCCATATTTAATGTGGGTGAGGAATATATAGAGGTATGCATAATTAAATTATATGTTATTTATTTATATCATAATTCATCGCACAAAACTTATGGGTACCCAAGGAGAACCTTCTACAATCATAAATCCAATAAGATAAATGTTGATAGGCATGTTTTAAATGGTAACACTGGGAATGAGAAACAAAGTTGGAATACTACCACATAAAATTCATGCATATCAAGAATAATTGATATAATTTCATATATTTCTCCACATTTGAATCTTAATTTAGGACAAGATGGAATCAAAGTTCCTCAAAGACTTCTTCCTTCATTTTACACCCATAATTTAATGTGAAATAAGTGTAACAAGGAGCTCAATTTTTTTAACCTTATTCATGTGTGAGAACCAAACTTTAGTAGGATAATGAGTGAAAAATTTCAACATGTTTTTATTTAAGATAAAAAATTCTTCTCTAAGTGTGATGAGTTTAAAAATATATACAATAGACATATAGCCACCACATTCCCAAAAACACTCTCAAAACCTAAATAAGAACAAAAATTGCATAATGAATACATTCAAATGTACTTTTCACATTATGATTACCACATATTTCAATCATAGTATCAACCTCAATGATTATTAATCATCTTGTGTGATAAAATGGACAAAATTTAAACTTACATATCAAGGACATGAAATAAAGATAAGTCAATATATTATGAACCTCCCAATTACTTTAACTGGTATGCTCACATATGAACACAAGACTAGGTATTTTTTCCACTTTGGCATACCATTTTTTAAATTTTGATAAAATTATATAGTCATAAAATGGAATTATATCTCAATAATCTTGAATAACTAGTCATTGATGAATATGGTGATTTATTGTATAATAGTAGCGGATCATCAAAACATCTATTGCATGATGCACTATTACAAAATGAAGTGCATGAAAAATGAAAATGGTAAAAAAAAATCCATTATGAAATAATTAGTGTTGCTAATACAAATAATTCATTAAAAAACCCCACCAATCCTCAACTTGAGACTATATAATTCTTTAAGTGATAGCAAGAATTTTACCCCATTTACTTTTGCCTCCATGTTGATATCAATTAGGGTATTGAAAATTATATATGTAAGGTTCCTTCCATTGGTAAAAAATCATGAGGATATATGGCACTTTTGGTAGATGATAAAAATCATTGTGGAAATTAGACTCATTTTATTTACCACATATAATGGCCAACTACATAACATGCCAAGAGGTATCAAGTACATTTACTCCTTAGCTTATTGAGTAATTATATGACTTCAACACCTATGTGAAGCCACACTTTTTGGATGGAAACCATAAAATAGTGTGTATTATCAAACCTAATATGTTTAGATTCTATGTCGTGGATGGCATACCAATGCTAGGATATAAAACAATAATAAAAGATTGACAATGGTCTCGTCCATTCCAAATATAGCAAATAAAAGATAAATTTCAGCCATGCATTCCATAAGGTCAACCTCCTATATCACCTTTCAAATAAACCAAAGAGATGGAGTATCCAAAATGGGACTAAAATCATATATTGAACATTGGGTAAAATTGCAATCCGTGTAGGTAGAGAATATTGTCTTCAAAAGATAATGTATTGAGAAATGTTTTATGTGCTTTGCATAAATAATTTATAGACTATTTCAAGATGACAGATGTTTTTTTGCCACAAAGAATCAAATAACAAGATGTATATGACCAAATAACCTGAGTCATAAATTTTTACATAGAATATTATATTAATTAAAATATCCTAATAAATTATTATATTTATGTTGGGCCTATTTTTGAAAGGTATAAAGAAGAATTCAATCTATTAATTGATGTGTATGTGTGGAAAATATTTTTACTATGACCAATAAATGAAAATTAAAATATATGTATGGGAAGGGTAGATGGGGAAATATCAGAGTGGACACCATGACCCCTAGATCAAGTGGATGTATAGGTTTGACTGAAAGCACAAGATAAACAAGTTCATAAAACAACACAACTATAATTTAAATGAAATCACATGAGAATAATGCAAAAAATAAAATAAAATAAAAATCTAAATATTCCATTATGAAATCTCACAAATTTAATATGTACATATAGGGGAGTACATGTGTAACTCCTCTATATAAATCTTAATGAAAAGTGGTCAAAGAAGCAAGATTAAAAGATTAAATCTCATACCTAAAATATCCCGTCAAGGGAGTTACTTCCTATTCGTCTAGTCAAACTATAATGCCAAGTACACCTAAGCTATCTTATCCATGAAAGTAGGAAAAATAAAGTGAGGGTAAAAAACCATAATAAATAAATATGGGAAAATAATAAACCAATACTCTAACACCCCCTATAATCATAGCTTAGGTGGGTATAAGAATTGGGTCCCAATAACAAGTCTTGATGGCTTACCCATGTAAAAGAATATCATAAATTAGAGAAAATGATAAAACACATAAACACCCCCCCCCCCCCGCCCCACAAAAGAGTGACATAAATAAGAGGCTTGAAACACCCCATAGAATATGATGTTGTATTATCATAAACTATAAGAAGATCCTACAAGTGAATATACTTGCTTTACCTGAAAGGTTTAGTGAAGATGTTTATTGTATGTTATATCATCTAGAAATATATCAAATCAATGATTTTTCCCATGAATAAGATCTCTGATGAAGTGCATGTGAATCTTTATGTGTTTGCTTTGTTGATTCTAGACTACATTCCTAAAAATTGAATAGTTTTCTAGCTTTCATAGTAGTTTATTATAGGTCATCTAAACTAGATAACAAAAATTTTGAGAATCCCTTTAAGGTAGATATCCATAATGGAAGCATTTAAAACCCCTCTATATTCTACCTTAGTATATGATAAAGCAATATCATTTTTATTCTTTCTTGACTAACTAATCATTTATAAACTAATAGACAAATATAACTTAAAGTGGATTTGTGATTCAAAATTTCACCATTCAAGTCTAAGTTAGTATAACCAATCAAGTCGATGTTAATTCCATATCTATAATGAATCCTAAATAGATGTGTGTCATGAATGTAGTGAAAAATCTTCTTAGTTGTTTTCCAATGCATCTCATGGGGTTCTTACATAAATTTAGAGACTATCCCCACTACATATGATATGTCAAATCCAATATGCATTAAGTAGATAAGATTTGCTGATAAGTTGTCAATAAAAGGTATAATCAACTAATGGTGAAGTATAATCATCCTCAAAATTGACTCTAGATAGAAATGGTGTCTAAATTAGATTATAATCTACCATATGAAACTAAAAAAGTAATTCAAGATCATACTTGGGTTGTGTAAGTTAAATCCTCGATTCAGACTGATAAATCTGAAAATGAGGAAAGTAATGTAACAAGCCTAAATCTACCATGAAGACAATCTTCCACCACTACAATGGATGAGGATGAAATTCTAGTGATTAAAATATCATAAACATAAAGAACCATAATTAAAATCAAATTGTAGATGATATTTATGGATTATATAGCACCTTATTCATGTACACTTGACAAACTTAAACCTTGGTTGTTCCTCTCATTTTTAGACCTTTCCCACTTTTGTGAGTTTTGCATCTATTATATCTTATGCCCATTGGCCTATATATCTTAGTTTGACCATTATTATGTTTATGACCCATGCCTTATATCTTGATTATAATGTTTAAAATTTACTCATCTTCCATCTCTAAAAGTTATGGGCCTATACCTACTTTATTGATCTTTGGACACTAACCTCTAGCACAGACACTAGCATTTAAATTAGTGTCCTAGTCTAACACAAGTGTCCAGTGCCCTATAGTCATCTATTTTGTAAATTAAACCTATCTTAATGGTTAGCCTAAGTGATTTAATTCAATTTATTACTCCAAAGGTATTGATATAAATATAAGATCGACCCTCATTCATTTCTCACTTGTTGAAAACCTAGCAAAATACCAAAGAGACCAAGGCAACTTATCAAAAGCAATCTATCAAGCATTAAATTGAATAAATCTTCCTTATTTCCACTCCATTCATAAGTATAACACATATATATAGGTTAGAAGTACTAAAGAAGAAACCCAAGATCCTAATTTTTTAAGTTATAATTTATGTCATTATTTTACTCTCTTTGCATAATATTGCATGATTCACACACAAGCCAACACATAGGGGAAAACTACATGAGTTTGAGGATCTCTTATAGATTATTGTCTATGTAGGTAGTGCCCATTAATAATGAGGAATTTGGAGTTAAATCGACACCATGTTCCCACTATCTTATTTTTCCCCAAGGTCACAATAAAGATGAATAAGTAGGGTTTTAACATTTCATTAGGAGCAATAATCCATGATCTAGATCTGAATACACTAGATTGAAGTCAAACCCAAAATTATCTAGGTGGTTGCATCATTTTTAAATAGATATAATGTACAAGTCACTTATGCTAAACCTAGAAAGTAGTATTGACATGACCATCTTAGGCTAATGTTAGTGTCCAGAGCTTGAGAATCATTAGATCTAGAATCTAACGACTATTAAAGAACCATCTTCTAGCCTATTTCCTACATATTCCATGATAAAACACTATGTTATCATAAGAACCAAATAAGTCCATTATTTATTTTTCATTTCCATGTATATATTAGTTTTAATTTTTATATTTAGACTATACTCAACATTATAAATTCATTATATGCTCATACTTATGTTTAACATTCAATTGGCCTATTGTAGATATGATTATTACCCTTGTGCATTGTCATTTATATATTATTAACTATTGTATGCCACCAAGGTAGTATAATCCATCTTTATCCAAATTAGGGTTAAAATTATGGTGAACATGATCTTTGAACATCAAACCCTAAGATAATTAGGTTTTTTTATTTATTTCAATCGATGATCCCTAATGGTTATAATCTTGCATTCATGTTTGCCAAGGACATATTTGTAAATTATTTCATGGTTTAATAACTTATAGATTCTATGGTTTACTACATTAGTTGATTGGTTCAAGCCATCTAATCTATAATAGCTTTATAACTTGCATTCTTGCATACTCCTTTTTCTAATGTTCATAATGAGTTTTTGCTTGCCAATACAAATCACCAAATGGAATTAATGAAATAATCATCCTCCCTAGGTCATATTACCACACAACCCAAGGATAGTTGCTAAAAACTTCATTCTTATACTTGCTATACATTTCAATCCATTATAAGGATATTATTTTTGATGCATTACATATGAACCTACTCCCTTGTAATATTGAGCCACTATATGTGGCTTCTATTATAAATTTTATAATATGAACCGAACACAATATATAATTTGAGAACAAGATTTAACACCTCAACATATTATCAACATTTATCCACTACTCTAAATATAGGTATGTATTTTTAACAAAATGATAAAATGAGTTCTTATAGATAATTGTTAAGGACTCAAAATTTACAACATACCGTTTCTCTTCATAATTGGCATTGGACCTTCAGACTTAGAACCATCTAATATGTGATCAATGGATTTGAAAATATTTCAAGATAGATATTAGGTAAAATAACATTGAATATTATTATGGGTCCTCATACATTGCCCACTTTATTTCAAGTTATGCCAAATTATTTAAACTATAGAAATATCTTAATGGCCTTAGATACATGAAATGTATGAAGCTACCTCTACATTATAGGCATGATTAAAATATAATTATTAGGGATTAATTTACACATGTCTAATGGATATTAATACCATTAAACATTATGCAATGATATAACAACCCAATAATATTACACTTTTGTTGTAGAAAAGAGCAATGTTACCTTTGTCAGGTCTTGGTTTACTTCAACCAGGTAAAATTATGGGATATTACCTTTGTGCTCAACATTTGAACACTTGGTTGTGCCAGCATCAATCCAAATAAGGCATAAGACTTGTGCTCTCACCCAAAGCATAGCTGAGAAGAAATTGGGTCCTGTATTAGGCTAGTCATGCTATGGTGCAAGGATTTAATTAGGGGACTTGATCAATTAAATGAAGGATTTAGGTATATCTATAGCTGTAAACCTTTCATGGACTAATCCTAGTGTCATATAAGCTCTTAAGAGGTCACAAGGCTTCTTTCACTCAAACTACTCATGTTAGATGCATGATCTTAATAAGGATAAGAATACTTGGCATATAACCTATGCTTATTCTCTATAAAAAATGATGGTGACATCATATAAGTTTATAGGGACTTCATTAAAGATGAGAACTAGTAAAAATATGTGATTTCTAATTAACATATTTCTATTGAAAGTATAACATTACATACATATGCATTTCCTTTAATAATTCAAAAAAACAAATAAACTAGATAGAGTATGTTTTAATGTGACCATATTTGTCATTAATCAATGTTCATAATAGAGTATATATTTAGTTCATACTACTTAATAACCTAGAGGCTCACTAACGAGCTTGGGCACTTACAAGTGTAACCTTCATGGTTTCCATACTATTCCTAAGACTAATGGCTACCAAAGCAATGTCTACAGAGGATTCATTTCTCCATAGCTCCACTACAATTATTCATCTCCCCTCTCTTTTGGCTCAATCTCCTTAAATATCCTTTAAGAGCATCCTTTTCAAGGTGGAATTTGCATGTTAAGGGTTGAGCTAGAGCTTGGTCATCATAACCACCAGATCCATGATTCCATAAAGTCTATATTATAGCTGCCATGTCTTGCCAAATATTTGAAGATGGCCTAGAAATCTAGGAGATAGTTAGCTACCTTCCAACTAGCATAGGATATGCACTATACCTTCTAACTAGCACTAAAATGCCCAAAGGCTTATCATTACACAAAATGATCATTTCATGCCTAGGTGGATGTTGTGCTGGCATGAATCCTTTACTTTATGGGTTAAGGGGTCTAACTTACCCCATACAAAAACTTTAGTCCACCCCCAGACTAAGCTATCAAACTTTTGGGAACACAAAACTCAAGTACATTCTCCTTGAGTTTGGTGCTAAAGTCTTCAAAGACTTTAATATCAAGCTTTATGTCTTCTAAAGTGTTATCTATCTTAGAGGATGCAATAGTGAGTGCAAGCACATCCATTTTCTCTAACTCCTTCAAGAAGGCCTTGACATTGGCTTTTGCCTTTTCTACACTCCCATCTAGGATCTTTCCTTGCTCATAGGCTTTAGTTTGTAGAGTGTAGAAGAGTTATACCAAGTTCTACTCTTGATCCTTGAGTTTTTTATTGAGTGCATTGACATTTCCCATGATTTGTGTTCACTCTAATTTGTTTATTGATTATACTTGTGCCATCAGCTTCTCCTTCTCTTCCTTCACCTACTTTAAACACATGTCTATAACTGAGGCTTATTTGGAGAAGATTAATAAAATGACATATATTGGTATTGTGTCCTCTTGTAATTTAGCGAAGAGGTCTTCTACCTCTTGGAGCTTATCAAATAGCTCTTTTTGTATCATGATGTTAGGATCTTCTTATTCTTCTTCTTTTTGCATTGGATCAGGTTTTAATGTTGGGAGTATTTACTCTACCAACAAATAAATTTTGTTGACCTTTGAAAGGTCTAAAGTATTGATGTCAACCATAAGAGATGGTTTGGTTACCTCCATGTTCTCATAGAGTTTTTACATCTTGAATTTATTGGCCTACACCTCATGCTTGGCTTCCTTGAGGATCTTTTTCCATTTTATCACCTTGCCATCATTGATGATATTATAGCATGTAACTTTTATGGCCATTCTTATCAGTGCATTCCTAGATTAGACTAGGTTCATGGTACGAGGGTTAATAAGGAGGGAATCTTGCACCTCTTTAGGATATTCCAAGCTCGAAGTAGCAACTCTAGGCACTTCAAATTAGGGCTCATCTATGTAATGGTCTATAATAAATGAGAGTTATTTTTCTATCCTAGTTGTGGTGGTTTGGGGGGGCATAGTCTCATATATGTAGAGATCTTCATCCACCCATCCCTTCTACATCATCTCCATTATATTCATCTCTTTATCATCTTTCTTGATGATGGCCTTTTCTATCTGTACTGCTTCCTCTTCACAGGTGCCATCACTCTCTTCAACACTCTCCTCAGAAGACTCACTTATTTGATCCTTGTGGGATTCTTCCATAGACTTTTTCCCCTCATCCACTTCTTCATCTTGGGGTTTGTCAATACTTACCTCTAGGGAAATTATTTCAATATCAGCATCTCTTTTTGCTACTAGGGTTCTTTTATTGTCTCTATTTATTGTTCTAAGGTACTAGTATCGCCTTCTTTTTCTTTAGGAACCCCTTCACTACTTGGGTGTGCCTCTTGTGTAGTTTTTTCTACCTTCTTAATGGGGTCACTTATCACTTACCTAACCATATCAACTACTGGTCCTGCACTTATAGAAACCTTCAGGACCCTTTTCTCTAAATGATCCAAGAAATTTCCCACTAAAAATTCTGATCAATTATTGGTAATATTTAATTATTGTTATGAATGTAAGTGGAGCATTATCTGACCAATAATGCCACACCTCCACACACAACATTTATAATAATTTTAAAAAATTACTACCAATAAAATATATTCTAATATATTTATTATTTAATAATAAATATATTTTTATTAAAATATTTAATTAAATATTTATATATTTTAATATGTTTATTAAAAATTAATAAATATATTTTAATATATTTTTTAATGAAATATTGATTCCCTTTGCAAAAAAAGAAAGAAATCCATACCATAAAGATTATCTTTGGAAAAAAAGGTGATAATCTTTATTAAAAGATACATATTTAAATCTTTATTTAAACCCAGAAAAATAAAGTTGTATATCTCTTATTAAAAATTCATGTATATCAAGTTTTATTTTAAAGAATCTTGGTGAGGACACATGACATTATATTAGCATGGAGTTTCACTCTAACACCAAAGTTAACGAATATGCATGTCCATGGTAATTAAAGTCTTGTTATATTGCGTTGATATTTATCTCAGCAAGGTTTCTTTTGTTAAATTTTTGGATGGTGTTGATTTTATTATGGATAAACATGGTAATTTCTTTGCATGTTTATTAAATTAAAGTTTTGGAGTACTATGGTAATCTTTAATTATCAAGAAGTGTAATTTTGATTTTTTTGGTAATTTTAAATTAATCAAGAAATGTAAATCTTATTTTTTTCATTTTCATGGCAAGATAATATGGAATTGGATATTGATTGCAACACATTATTTTTGGGAATAATTATTATAATTACTACATTGGAAAACATGTGGCAATTTATTCTTTAAAGTTTCTCGAAGATTCTTGATACACGTTGTATATGTAAATATTGATAGCAAAGGGTTTATAGCTGGAAAATATTATTCAATAGATTATGTGGGGAAGTTTAATTATTTTCTATTTATGATAGTGTAGATCAACTTTGGTGATAATTCTATATGATTATCTATGTTCAGATATATGCCAACAATGTGGAACTCCATTTTGGCATTTTGGTTTTGATCGATTGTAGATCAAAACTAAATACAGGTATAGGAAATCCTAAAAAGCCAATGTCATGTTGTCAAAATGGAAAAAATACCAATTAATGGAAATTGTTAGTACCCCAAGGAAATTTGTTATTGCCCAACCAACATTATTATTGAGAAATATAGATATAAATACAAGGTTATTTTATATGGGGTAATAGGATTTTGGTAGAGAAGCAATGGATTTGCACAAAGGAAATTATAGATAGAGATATTTGAATACAGAGGTAGCAAAACCTTTGAGAGGTTTTTTTTGTTGCACAAATAGATATCTGGTATAAAAACAATTATTTACTCTAAGAGATTTTTGTAATCATTCTCAAGGAATTTTTAATAAGATTAAAACACTCATAGAGTGGACTCGGGGACATAGCCATTTGATGAACCCCGTAAACAAATCTTTTGTGTTATATTTTGTTTTTAATTTCCTCTCTATGATTAGAAATACTTTTAATTTCTTTTATTCAAATTACAAAAAAATTATAATTTAATTTTTAGATTTATTTAAAAAGGGAAATTGGAAATTAAAATATTCTATTTTATTTTAAATCTCATCCAAGAAGACTATAAAGGTTTTTATAACTTGGATTTCTAGATCATTTTGGTATCAGATCCTATGATCAAGGCCATTCAACATAGTATCTAATAATTTCAATAGTCTTGTATGTTAACCAGGTCTTGATCAAGACATGGTGAAGGGGAAATTATAGAGTTTGATCCTAAAATTGGTGCAAGACATGTAAGCCAATAGTCAAATATGGGAGTAGACATGTCTGAGGTAGAATCATGTGTGCTTTCCTCAACATGAAAAATATGGTTGAAGGTATGTAATAGGAACATAGAAAGGGGAAATAATTAAAGGAAGATCAATCTAAAAGAGAAGAATTTCCTCTTTCATCTTCACCTTCTAAGAAGTCCTCCTCATCTATAGATGGTAAAACTATCCCACATTTGAAATTAGATGTTAAATTTGACTTTCCATTTTATAATGGTGAGCTTAATTTAGAGAAATTGGATAACTAGGTCAAGAAGATTTAGATATATTATAGGATTCAAAATATTTTTAGTGAGGAATCCAAAATTTAGTTGGCTACTCTCTGTATGAGTAGCATAGCACTCATCTAGTGGGAGAGTAAGATTCAAGAATATCTCAAGCAATATAAGTAATTTCTTCCTAGAATGATTTTATTTCTGAACTAAGAAAGCAATGTTATCCTTTGGGTTATATGCAACAAATTACTATGGATTGGAAGACTTTGAGATTAAAAAAAGGTCAGCATGTGCATGATTATACTTAAGAGTTAAAAAGAAGGCATTAATGTTGGTCATTCCTCTATATCATTTAGAAACATTGTTGAAGTATATTGGAGGTTTGCATAGTTATTTGAGACATATTATTCTCATGTTTAATCCTTATAACCTTGATGAAGTTTGTGTGTAAGCTACCCACATGGAAGACATGGGTAAGATGACCAAGGAAGGCTATGGAAAGAAATCTCACAAGCCAGTTGATAATAGAGGAAAAGGTAAAGGAAATGGTAAGGGTAAGTCTACTTACACTGTTAAGAAAGAAGTAGGAAAACTTTTATGTAATCACTTCAAAAATAATCATGATGAGGCTAAGTGTTGGAAACTCCATCCATAACTCAATCCAAAGAGGTTTTGGAATAAAAAGGAAACAAAGACTAATGTTGCAATCCAACAGGACCTGGGATCATATTCTAGTATTGAAATAAGAGTGACTATTATGGGTCTACAAGGTTCAACTTCTTCCTCTTTTAACCCTAAACCTTATGTTATTGCTTCATCTTCTAAAACAAAATCTAAACATGATGAAAGAAAAAAAAATGATGTTGTTCACATAAGAGTCATATCTAAGCATACTAAAATAGATACTCTTTTTTATAGTGGATCACAAGTTAATCTTATTTTTGAAGAGGTTGTTAAAAATTTAGGACTCAAAACTAAACCACAACCAAAACCATATCCTTTAGGATGGGTGTGTGATGATGCAAAATTGCAGATTACAAAAACATGCACCTTGAGGTTTACTATTACTTCTAAATTCATTGATGAAGTATAGCTAGATGTATTTCCTTTGGATATTTGTGGAATTATTTTGGGAAGTCCTTACTTATATGATAGAAAGGTAATATTTTATAAAAAATAGAATAAATATGTGTTAGTAAAGTATGGTATTGAATACATAGTAAAATCCCATCATGTCAAAACCAATTTGACTCTTGTCTCTATAGGACAAATGAAAAGACTTGTAAACTCAAGTAAAAGTTTTGTTCTCATGATTGTGAAATCCAAAGATAGTGAAAAATCCAAGGCCTTAGAGGGTTATGATCCTAAACATAAATTTGAAATAGAAAAAATTATTTCTAACTACAATGGTGTTTTTCAAGAACCACAAGGTTTACCCCCAAGAGGGAAATCCAACATGAGATTCAATTGCATCAGGATGCCTCTCTCCCTAATATTGTCATGTATACATTATCAGTAGTAGAGAAAGAAGAAATAAAGAAGCAAGTGATGGATTTACTTGAGAAAGGAGTCATTTGGCTAAGTACCTCTCCATGTGGTTCACCTATTATCCTGGTACCAAAGAAAGATGGTACACGGTAGATGTGTGTAGATTTTTGAGTTTTAAATAAAATCATAGTTAAAAATTGTTACCCTCTCCTTCATATTGATGATTTTTAGATTAATTCAAAAATGCAAAGTATTTTACTAAGTTATATTTGAGAATTGATTATCACCAAGTAAGAATAAGTGATGGTGATAGTTGGAAAACTGCTTTCAAAACTAAGAAAGGTCTTTTTGAGTGGTGTGTTATGCCTTTTGGGCTTTGTAATTCACCTACCACATTTATGTGGGTTATGAATGATGTGTTAAGACCATTTCTTGATGATTTTGTAATTGTGTACTTAGATGACATTCTAATGTTTAGTAACACATGGGAAGATCATCTTAAACACATCAAGAAAGTCTTAGATACTTTGCATAAGGAGAAACTATTTTTAAAGATGTCAAAATATGAATTTTCAAAAACATCTTTAGTTTACTTAGGCTATTTTGTAGGGAATGGATCATTAAAAATAGACCCTGCAAAATTTTTAGCCATAGTAAATTGGCCAAGGCCTGATAATGCAATAGAAGTTAGGAGTTTTTTTGGAGTAGTCCAATTCTTGAGAAAATTAATTGCTAACTTCTCTTATATTGCATCTCCTTTACATTCTTTAACAAGTGTTAAGCAAGTCTTTCAATGGGGAGGAAATCATAAAAAAGCATTAAATACCTTGAAATAAAAGATAAGTATAGCCCCAATTCTTGCACTTCCTGATTTAAGTGAATCTTTTGAAATAGAAATTGATGCTACTGGGTTTGCAATGGGGGTAGTGTTAATGCAAAATTCAAAACTAATGTGTTTTCATTTGAAAACCTTTGCAATTGAAATTTAAAATTATCCTACTTATGATAAAGAGTTATATGCTTTGGTGAAAAGTGTGAAAAAGTGGAAACACTATTTTATGGGCAAAGAGACAATCATCCATATAGATCATCAACCTTTGCAATACCTTCAATCACAATCCAAGCTTTAATAATCACAGCACTTCTAATGGATGGGATTTTTTCAACAGTTCCATCTTATCATAAGGTACAAAAAGGGAACACATAATAAGGTTGTAGATATGTTGTCTAGACCTCCTATTGTAGCATCTATTATTTTGTAGCATAGTCCTTTTATTAATGAAATTTATAAGGAGAAGTATGCTAGAGATGTTGATTTTAAGGATGTCTATGTATATTTGATAAATGGTAAATCAGTAGAAGCATTTGACTATCATGTGCATAATATAATGTTATATCATCTTGAAGAAATTTGTATTCCACAGGATGAAAGAGTTCACATAATTAGAGAAGCACATATTTCTCTTGTTTCTAGTCATTTTGGCATTGGTAAAATATTTGCATAGTTACAAAGATATTTTTATTGGCCTCGTATGATAGAAAATGTATCTAAATAAATATAAAGTTGAATTCTTTA
Source organism: Torreya grandis (assembly GCA_037957365.1). NCBI lineage: Eukaryota > Viridiplantae > Streptophyta > Pinopsida > Cupressales > Taxaceae > Torreya > Torreya grandis. Next base: position 672,847 of record JARHVA010005571.1, on the reverse strand, counting down.
TTCCATAAGTAAACCAAGTAACTAGAAGTTAGGATTGTATACACCTCTTATGGTTCCTAACCATCATTGGGAAAGTATTTCTATGGATTTTGTAAAAGATTTACCTATGTCATGAAGAAAACATGATTATTTATATGTGGTTTTGGATAGATTCAACAAAATGTGTATTTTGGTTTCTTGTACTAAATAGGTTACAAGAGAGGATACTACACATTTATTCTTCAAGAATTTTTGGATCCATTTTGGGTTACCCACTTTTATTATATCTGATCATGATGCTTGATTTATTGGCAAGTTTTGATCAATTTTGTGGGATTTGATGGATACTAAGCTAAAGAAAAGTAGATCCTTTTATCCATAAACTAATAGACAAATAGAAGTGGTCAACTGAACAGTGGTACATTTTCTCAAGGTGTATTGTTGTAAACATCCTAAATTATGGGATGAACATCTATATTATGTGCAACATTCTTATAATCATGTTTTGCATTCTTATACTCTAAAGTCTCCTTTTGAGACTTTTTTTGGTTATTTTCCTAAGTCTTCTTTGGACTTTTATTTTGAAAATGAATCTAACTCAGTGGTGGATGGAAAAAATGATGTTGAGAAAGCTAAAAATTTCATTCAGAGGATTCAAATGATTCAAAAATTTGTTCAAGAATAGTTAGAGAAGAACCAAGATAAATATAAGGCTAGGCATGATAAACATAGATTTGATCATTAGTTCAAATTGGGTGATCAATTTTGGCTTCACATCAGTAAAGAAAGATTGAAAGGTGAAGGAAAAAAATTAAAACCAATCAGGTATGTTCCTTTCAGGGTTTCGGAAAAGATTGGTACAAATGCTTTTCGATTAGATTTGCCTTCTTATATGTATATTTATTTAGTGGTTAATGTGGAAAACTTGAAATTGTATGAACCTCTTATGATCATGGATCAAGAAGAGGGTATTTAGGTTCTAAATGTTGATGATTTTGCGCCTGAGTCTCTTAATAAGTTACAGGAATATGTTATTATTGATAGGAAAACTATAACTACATGAAGGGGTGATCTAGAATATTTTTGTGTGGTTTTGAAAGGGCTAAATCTGAATAAGGAAAAATGGATGGAAATTAGGAAAGTGAGGTAAAAATACCCTCACCTGATTGATAATTAAATTCAACTTTTGGAGGTCCAAAAGTTCTCAGTAGGGAGGAATGATCTAGGGGATGTCCCACTAAAGATTTTGATCAATTATTGACAATATTTAATTATTGTTATGAATGCAGGTGGGGCATTATCTGACTAATAATGCCACACCTCCACCCATAATGTTTATAATTAATTTTTTAAAAATTCTACCAATAAAATATATTTTAATATATTTATTTTCTAATAAGAAATATATTTTTATTAAAATATTTAATTAAATATTTATATATTTTAATATGTTTATTAAAAAGTAATAAATATATTTTAATATATTTTTTAATTAAATATGTATTCCCTTCAAAAAAAAAAGAAATATGTACCATAAAGATTATTTTTGAAAAAAAGGGTGATAATCTTTATTTAAAACTAGAAAAAAAAAATTGTATATCTCTTATTAAAACTTCATGCATATCAAGTTTTGTTTTAAAGAATATTGGTAAGGACACTTGGCATTATATTAGCATGGAATTTCAATCTAACTCCAAAGTTAAAGAAAATGCATGGTAAATTAAAAAAGTGCATACATGTCCATGGGAAATAAAGTCTTGTTAAATGGCATTGATCTTTATCTCAGTGCCAAACCCAAGCAAGGTTTCTTTTGTTAAATTTTTGGATGGTGTTGATTTTATTATGGATAAACATGTAAATTTATTTACATGTTTATTAAACTAATGTCTTGGAGTAGTATGGTAATCTTTAATTACTAAGAAGTGCAATCTTGATTTTTATAGTAATTTTGAATTAATCAAGAAATGCAAATCTTGTTTTCTTGATCTTGATGGCAAGATAATATGGCATTGGATATAGATTGTAACACATTATTTTTGGGAATAATTATTATAATTACTACATTAGAAAATATGTGAAAAAATATTCTTTAAAGTTTTTTGAAGATATTTGATAGGTGTTGTATATAGAAATATTGATGGGAAAGGGTTTATAGCTGGCAAAGATTATTCAATAAATTATGTGGGGATATTTAATTATTTTACATTTATGATAGCATGGATCAACTTTGGTATTAATTCCATTCCATTATCCATGCTTAGATATATGTCAATGATGTGGAACTCCATTTTGGGATTTTGGTTTTGATCATTTGTAGAGCATAACTGAATACAAGTAGCAAAAAATCCCAGAGAGTCAATGCCATACTCTTAATTTGAAGAAATTTTTAGTACCCTAGGGAAAATTTTTTTGCCCAGCCAACATTATTGTTAAGAAATATAGATATAACTGTAAGGTTATTTTATAGGGGATAACAAGATTTTAGCAAAAATGTAGTGGATTTGCACAGAGAAAATTGAGGATAGAGATATCTAAATACAGAGGTAGCAAAACCTCTAGGAGGTTTATTTTGTTACACAAATAGATATTTTGTATGAAAATAATGATTTACTTAGAGAGATTTGTTGTAATTAGTCTCAAAGAATTTTTAATAAGATTGAAACACTCATAGAGTGGACCCAATGACATAGCCATTTGGTGAACCCCATAAACAAATATTCTATGTTATATTTTGTTTTAATTTCCTCTCTGTGATAAAAAATTCTTTTAATTTAATTTATTAAAATTATGGAAGTCTTATAATTTAATTTTCATATTTATTTAAAAGGAAAAATTGGAAATTAAAATATTTTGTTTTATTTTAAATTCAATCCAAGCAGACTGTAAAGGTTTTTATAACTTGGATTTCAGTATCACTAAAAGGACTATTTCATATAATTTGGACTTATCAAGAGTCTAAATTTTTAAAAACTATCAAAAATAAATTGTACTATATCCAGATTAAATTAGACTATATCAAGATTAAGTTGGACTTATTACAAATAAATCACATCTGTCTAATGTATTTGTGATAAGTCTAAATTATTTGAAATAATCATAAATAATTAGTAGTTGAAAACTATCATAAATAAATTGGACTTCATCAAGAATTACTTGGACATATTACAAATAAATCATATCTATATTATATATTTACAGTAAGTCCAAATTATGTAGTCGTTCAAATTGGTTCACAAACCATGCATTTATAGATAACAAGACTTGATGATTTATTTCTTAAGGAAAAATCCTTCGTACATCAATCAGGTGCTCAAGTGTATGTGATTTAAAATACCTAGGTTGATTAGGATGCCATGTGTCATCGATTGATTGGATCATGAACTATCTATTTAATTTGATTTAAGTGACATCCTCATGACCATCAAATTTTATCTCATATTTGTGTACCTACCACGTGTTGATCATGGTGTTCTATTATTATATTATTAATATAATCTCCCACATAATCGAGTTACCGATATTTTGATACATGTTGCGAATTCAAATGCTTGAATTATTCAAGACTTTTGTTTGGATTGGTCATCCTTCTACATAATCGAGTCACCAAAATTATGCCACATGGCACAATCTTAGGTGTTTATATGAAGTGTAAGTTAAAAAACTAAAAATCCAAATGACATTCATCAATACACAAATGCTGAAGAATAAATTTTGATGTGTAAGTGGGACATTTCTAGGCATATACCCCAAAGAACTTTTTTCATACATGGTAATGCTAAAGTGTATTTTGTAAAACATAAAATCCAAAGTGTAAATTCTTAGATGTGCAAATTATGAAGACCATTTACTGAAGACCATTTTGAAGGATGTAAAAATGTAAAGTATAAATTCCAGTAGTTAAATTCTATTAAATAGATGCATAGTTACTGAAATACTAAATTGTCATAGTATAAAATATAAAATTCAAATGCTGAAGTGTATTTTACAAGACCCAAAATATTAAGTGCCACTATAAATAAATAAAACAATAAAACATTATACATTCTTTTTAAATGGACTAAATTTTGAAAAAAAAATCATATTTCTCATTCCAAAATTAAGGAAACACCATTTCAAATTTCCTAATCCTTTTATCACTATTTTTGTTAGTGCCTAGTGGGATGATGCATTCAAATGGTCTGTTATAATTCATTTCAAAAAATCAATGAGAACAAGTTTATGACCTCTCCAATTTTTATATGGTTTCCAAGCATAGATGATACTATATATGAGTATGGATGGTAAACATGTGTCAGTTGGGTTTGGCTTCCATTTCTTGTCTAAGCAGCTTAAGTAAATTTATACTTCTTATACATCTTTTTTCTCTACATGAACTGGGATGAACCAAGCTACATTGACCCTTCATTCTATATCCCCATTTATTTTTAGTATCTCAATATTTATTTTAGCTTTATCAACCCATAGTATGTAGTCCACTCCTGTAGAATCATCAAGTCTGATAAATAACATATCTCTAATTTACACATCTTGAGATGAATCAAATACAATTTTTGTTCTCTTGTTTCTTGGACCAACATACCAAAATCAAGGGTCCTATCATGGACCATTTTGTGTAGATCTCTATGTAGGGGTATGTAGTGGTGATTTCTAGGCTAAATATCTCCTGTACACTCAACTTTAGTGGGGAACATGTCTTCTTTCCTTATGTCATGGATGTTTTATAAGTAATATGCTAGATCCTTCCACTTACTATTTCCGATCAAACCAAATTCATTAAATTTTTGTACATACTTATTCAAGTTATATTTAGTTTCCTTTTCACTCTTGTTTCCACTTCTACCTATCTTTTACAACAATGGAATCTTTAGATATTTCTCTATGTTTCAAGTCTTTGAAATATATTTTTGTCGGATTACCTTCTAGAACATTTAGCTTACTATTATTTTTTGTTCCCCATAATTTAATCAGGGGGGACTAATTTCTATCTCTTATAGATTTTTTGCAATGCATAATGGGCTAACTTTGCTCCATGCATAGAAGAAATTATTGACCTTTTTCAAGGCTACTATTTCATTTCTTCCCTTCATCTAGTAACTATTAACATACTCTTTGAAATCTAATACCTCTTTAATCAAATATGACATGAATTTTCTTGTATTTTCACACATCTTATAAGTGTCCATCATCTTTGCCACACTCCATATAACTTTCCTCTTTATGCATTCAAATAGGTTTCTAAATGTGCCATCGATGTCCTCATAGGTATGTCTTACAGGGAGAAATTTTAGCTTGACATCAAGGAAAACACCTTTGTATACAAGGAGAGAGAAATATTGCAACACATACATGTACAAAAAACATGATTTTGTGAATTTGTAAATGTAACATTAGTTCCATATAAGGTTCAACAATTTTTAAACATAATTATGGATGGAAGCACCTATTCTTATTATCCCCACAATAGTTGTATAATTAAAGGTATAGATTAGTAGGAAGCTTATTGAAGTCACCTATTGATTGTGCTTCTCTATATTTTTTGCATTTAGGGTAGTGGTTGTTATACAAAAGTGTATCATACAATGGATATTTTGAAGTACTAGGTTTATATAGTAATGATCCATAAGTATCTAGCATTGTTGTTTCCATATCCCTGAATCACTTATTCAATGAGGTGATAGTAAAGTTAGACCCTCCAAGAATGTTTGGTAAAAAAATCCCATATCCACCTATACCATGACCATGTGTTATAATCCCTACCATTGACAACTCTAATATTTTATCAGTAACTACTTTGCTTTTGTCACTATCTTTGGCACAAATGTTTTTTGGCATCCACTTTGTCATGAATGACACTGAGGCATTCTTTAGGGTATTGCTCTGATAGTCATTTATGTGTATAATACATTTGTCTTGTAAAAAGTATTTGATTTAAGTGTATCATGAATTCTCAATTGATACACTCTTCTTGATCTCTAGAAAGGGACCTAGAGCATTTATTTTAAGTCAACAAGATGCATGTTTTTAACCTAGTAAAGTCATCAAATATGGCAATGGTCATATCATGAAAATTATTTCTCCACATGTTATTGAATTTTGGCTAGGATATTGGCTCATATTACATATTTATTAATTGTACATTTATGTGGCACCTCCTAAATTCTTGAGTTAAAGATGTTGAAAGATGTCAAACATTTTCTCATGACCCATCTATATCTACCTAGCATGTTAGTCATGGAGAAACATCTGTAGAATCATCCACCAATTGGTCCAACAAATCTTTAGTTACCATTGTCTTCTTATGTGGCTTTTGTCAAAATCTCCCTACATGGAATGAATTTCATTCCCCATTTTTGTGACAATTTTGAATGTCAAAAAATCTACTTATCTTCAATCCATATATTTTAATCCAAGCTTCTAAATATATCTATGTACCCTAAAATTTAATGTTAGTTTTGTTTTTATTTTTCTTAAACAATGTGGTGGAAAGGGCATCCAAGACATGTTGCCTCCTATCTATTATGGTGGAATCAAGAAAATTTATCTTTACATATTATATAATCTCAAATGACAATCCTGACTGAAAACATTTTTTGGGGCAACATTTATCCACATACATTGTTAAAATCTCACTATCTATGCTTTCATCAAATTCCACTTGGCTGAGTGAAGTGTTTGTCTGACTTCTTTTTTAGCCTGAGTATTTTTAGGCATGAGCTAATTTTTTTGGATGCTTTTATGCTAGGAATGTCAAAAAAGGCATGAATTCATTAGCCACTACATCCCAAATGTTTCCAATTTCTTTTTCCTTTAATGTCATGTATGGTAAATCAATTTCTCTACAAGTCTTAGTATCCAATATTTTATTGGAAGCCCATCTAACGATAGATGTTTCATTTACCTCTATATTTCAAGTCTTACAATGTTGTATAACATGCCTTATGTAAATTCCCAATTCATTTCTGATGCAGGAGCATCATAAACGAATTGCAAAATTATTGTATTTCCTCTAAAAGGTTGAAATTAAAGAGAAAATGTAAAAAAACAAAAAAAAAAAAAAGTAAAAAGGAAAATTATTGTGGGATGTTGAGAAAATCAAGGAATGGTTGAAATTCTTTCAACCTGGGCATGATGTTGTTATTGAAAAAAAAACTATTTGTTGTTTTGCCTAAGGCCAAGTTTGGTGTGGAGGCTTAGAAAAGATTCTTGAAAAACAAATAAAAAGATAAGATATGCAAGTTGGCAAGGAGGTACGTAGAAGAAAGAGAATGAGGATCTTCAGGAGGGAGAAGAAGAGTCAAGAAGGCCATTCGGCCTATATTGTTTTGTTTCGACCACGGTGAGAAGACTGAACTTGTGAAGGGCGTAGAATTTCTTCCATTTTTAGCATGACAATTTGGGCGATGGAAGGAGCTTGTCATTGGAATGCGAGCTGAGCTGAGAGCCTGTGTTGAATGTGGTCTGTGAAATCATGAAATTGAAATTGGTATGTTATGTTATCTTTATGTATTGAAATCTGAAAGTGTGGTTGAACATCCATGGCAGTGTAGAATTGTTTGTCTAAACCTTCACAGGCTGTTATTGCAACTACGAGCATGACCACTAGTATAACACCAAACCACCACTACGGAACAGACTTGTAATGTGTCTTCATCAACCGCGTGTGCACATCTGCACTTTTATCTTTTATGGTGGCCCTCATTTGTTGCCATATCTCTTTTCCATAAAACAACAGACGTGGCTGATTGTTGTTGTAAGTGTGGCGAAGCCTATACCGTACGTGACAGCAAAGAAAGAGGTGAGATGTATTTGGCCCTGCTCGGCATAGGCCGCCTTATCGAATTCAAATCTCTTTCTCACAATTTCCCTCACCTCATATAGTTGGCCATTTTCGGTAAATATTGCCGAATCAAAAATAGGAAACTTTTTGGCGTCGTAAACATTGTTCCAATAGAGGATGGGTTTGATGATATAGATGATGATGAAGAATCCGATCATCACATTAGCTATTGCAAACCACGGAGTTGCCAAAGGAATCCCCAAAAACCCTACAATTGTATTCTAGTCTAGACCAAACGACGCTAAAACCCAGCCCAGCAATGCCAGATCCAATCTGATGAACTGTCATTGATTTCTTCCATATATAACACAGAACAGATATATAAGCATCGAACCCAACAGGCCTCCAATAAACACCTCTAGAATAGCAATATCAACCTAATTGAAAGTTTGATGGGCAAAAGATGACACTTCAATAGAAATAATTGCAACAGAAATAGTAAGCAGAAATAATTGCAACAGAAATAGTAAGCACAGGAAGAGCTGTCGATTCAAGACCCAGTAAGGGTGAGTCCATCAAAGACACCAGTCAGATCTCGTATGCCCCATCCTAGTGTGCACTAAGTGGACTACTTGAATTTGTGATGCAATGCTTGCTTACTGAATTTATAAGTTCATCGATCTAAGATGCGGTTCATCAAATAATGCTTTCCTTAGGTGTAATGGTGTTTTGGTAGACTTCTATCTATTAAGAGTAAAACTTAGTTGTATGAGTAAAAATTAATGTCTATTAAGATAGAATTGCATTGAAGTTTACACATTCAAAATACCACATAGCCATCTCACACATGCCAAGGGCAATCACAACAGTAATATAGTTCTGAGGCTTCAATATATCTTTCCAAAAATTAAACATACTAAATAAACTAGATGAGTCCAAGTATAAGGTAAGATAATGACATGAAGCCATAAAAGTTCATGAAAGGTGCCATATCCCTGTTTGCAGTCAAATACTAGAGCTAGTCTAGGAATCATTTACACCATTTGGTATCAGAGCTTGAAGCTCTTGGGGATTTAGGAATTGATCATAAGTTGCTACAGAATTTGGCATAGTTGCATTTGTGAATGATGTTGCAGTTGTGAAGGATTTGGCAAAGAGATCAATAGGGGACAGCACTAGAAGACTCAGCTGGAGGAAAGGTATGAGTAAGATTTAATATTCAGTTTACATTCTATGGTTTGAAGATTTGTTTTTGAAAAGTAAACAAGTGAAGAGAAAGGCAGCCAAGCCATTGAGGCTTAAGAAGAGAAGAAGTCAAGGAAGGCTTAGAGAAGAAGATCCAAAGCAAGGTAAGCTTGGATTTGTAATTTGTGTTTGATGAAGAGTTGTCTAAAGAGTTGTTGCAGGATTGAGAAGAGGATCAAAAGACTAGGATGCAAAAGGCCTAGGTGAGATCACGTGGATTGTCAAAAGACCAGTCAAGAAAAAGGCTTGGGTGAGACAAGAGATCAAGAGACCAAGGTGGAAAAGACTTGGGTGAAGATCTCAGAGATGGAAGCATTGTTGAAGGCACTGTAGAGCAGCAAGGCATATGAGGGCAGCAAGAGGAAAACAAGCATCAAAGGTATGACTAATGTTGAGTTTAATAAAGAAATTGCTAGTTTGAAGAAAGAATTAGCTAAGGTTAAGGATGAGTATGAGTCTTGGATGTAGCTGAATAGACAAGCATGGATATGGCCAATGAAGAAGAGATTGAAGTGGCCAATAGTTCTCTTAATGAAAAGGAGAAGAAGGCAAATGAAGATTGCCATAAAGAGGGAAGCCCAAAGAGGCAAGAATATAAGAAGGTTGCCAAGTGGGCAGCAAGAAGAAGAAGTTGAGAAGAAGGTTCTCATTGAGGAGAACAAGAGAGGAGAAGAGAGAAAAGAGGAAGCGCTAGGAAGAGCACTTGAGAAGAAGAGAGTGTCCATTAAGAGGATACTCATGGAGACATTATGGTCTCTTATTTTTGTATTTAATGCTGTTTTTGAGTGGGTAAATGTAGGTATGAGCAGCCTATTGAAGGTCAAGAGAAGGGCCTTGGAGAGTAAATAAATTGGTACAGGAAAAGACACCAAATGCATGAGTGAATATGGAGGAAAGAGAAGAGAGTTTGCTGTTGTTGATAAGGTGCATTGGTTAATGCATGAGAGAGGAAAAGTAGAAGATGAAGCTGAATTCTATGATGCCATTCAAGGCCAAGAAGAAGAAAGAGGACAGCCAAGCACAAAGGAAGAGAAAGATTGTTCCGTGGAACAAGCTAACAAAGAGGTAAATGAAGTGTTAAGTGCTGATTTTGATTATTATTATGAGCATGAAGATATTAATGCACAGGTTAGAAGAGGCAAGAGGAAGATGAAATCCTCACACAAAGTAGTCAATCATGGCTACATAATGCCTAAGTGGATGGTGAAGCACACAAGCAAGCAACAAGTAAGCAAGCAGGCAAGTTTACCTTATAAGATTGATTTTTCTCATATGAATGTGCAAGAAAATAAAAAGACAAACAAAGTTGGTTTTTCAGTAGTGTCACAAGAACATGGTTATAGGATGCCTAAATGGCTTGAAAAGAGAAATGGTAAGAAGGAGAATCTAATGTGGGTGCCTAAGAAGGCAAAGAATGAAGATGTGAGTGTTGAAGCAACAACACCAAGAAATCAATGGGAAAAGGTGAAGGATGACACAAGCACATGGAAAGGTAAGACAATTGTTTGCAATGAAAGGGATAATGATTTGTTTGAATCATTTAATGATATTTTCATAGAAAATAAGAAATGGAAAGTCGCTGTAAGGACTAATATGCAGCAAGGAGAGACTTCCAAAGGGATGGATGATGAGGAAAGGAAAGAATATGCAGCAGAACAAACAAGATGGCTCCAGGCAGCGATTGAAGAAAGCAAGAAGACAGAAGGTATGAATACTGCAATTGTTTTTGGTGAATATATTGATGTTGGTGAAGAAGCAGATTTGTATAAAGAAAATATAAAGTGGATGAATGTACTTAGAGAGGATGAAATACAATCTGGTCCTAAGTTTGATATAGGACATGAAGATTTAGATGAGTTTGTGTTGAGTGATGAGATGAAGAGTAAGGCTAGTAAGGAACAAGCAATCCTTCAGGTTGATAAGCCCAAGTTTGATGAAGATTGTGAGATAGATGAGATCTCACTAAAAGTAGAGTTGAGAATGATAGAAGAGTTGTTTGGTAATTCAAGAAAGTTGTGTAAAGGTACGAGTCATGGTGAAGGCAGCATTGGAAAGAGTGGAACAAGACAAGAGCAAAGGAATGAGACCAAGGCAGTTTTGGTCAAGAAACAAGAACAGAAATGTGAAGGCAGCCAAGAGGCTTCATGGCCTCAATGTTTTTCTACTAAGGTTGCTTTTGATGTTTTGAATGCAGGTGCTAAAGTTGTAGAGATGAATGAAGTCCATAGTTCAATGGACAATTTTTTGAAAGAAGATTTTGAAGACATGTATGAGAATGAAGAATGGAGTTGGGAGATTGCAGCTGAGAAAGAACTGAGAAGAAGAACATACCAGAAGAGGAAGAACAACAAGATGAGAGACAGAGACTATCGAAGACAAGCATTGGCATTGACAAAAAGACCGTGGGATCCAGGTATAGATTGAAGACTAAAGCATGGAGGCAGCAGTTCATTTGAACTAAGGTTCAAATTGTTCCTAAAGGGAGAGTATGATGCAGGAGCATCATAAACGAATTGCAAAATTATTGTATTTCCTCTAAAAGGTTGAAATTAAAGAGAAAATGTAAAAAAACAAAAAAACAAAAAAAAAAGTAAAAAAGAAAATTATTGTGGGCTGTTGAGAAAATCAAGGAATGGTTGAAATTCTTTCAACCTGGGCATGATGTTGTTATTGAAAAAAAAATAGTTTGTTGTTTTGCCTAAGGCCAAGTTTGGCTTGGAGGCTTAGAAAAGATTCTTGAAAAACAAATAAAAAGATAAGATATGCAAGTTGGCAAGGAGGTACGTAGAAGAAAGAGAATGAGGATCTTCAGGAGGGAGAAGAAGAGTCAAGAAGGCCATTCAGCCTATATTGTTTTGTTTTGACCACGGTGAGAAGACTGAACTTGTGAAGGGCGTAGAATTTCTTCCATTTTTAGCATGACAATTTGGGGGATGGAAGGAGCTTGTCATTGGAATGCGAGCTGAGCTGAGAGCCTGTGTTGAATGTGGTCTGTGAAATCATGAAATTGAAATTGGTATGTTATGTTATCTTTATGTATTGAAATCTGAAAGTGTGGTTGAACATCCATGGCAATGTAGAATTGTTTGTCGAAACCTTTGCAGGTTGTTATTGCAACTACGAGCATGACCACTAGTATAACACCAAACCACCACTACGAAACAGACTTGTAATGTGTCTTCATCAACCGTGTGTGCACATCCGCACTTTTATCTTTTATGGTGGCCCTCATTTGTTGCCATATCTCTTTTCCGTAAAACAACAGACGTGGTTGATTGTTGCTGTAAGTGTGGCAAAGCCTATACCGTACGTGACAGCAAAGAAAGAGGTGAGATGTATTTGGCCCTGCTCGGCGTAGGCCACCTTATCGAATTCAAATCTCTTTCTCACAATTTCCCTCACCTCATATAGTTGGCCATTTTTGGTAAATATTGCCGAATCAAAAATAGGAAACTTTTTGGCATCGTAAACATTGTTCCAATAGAGGATGGGTTTGATGATATAGATGATGATGAAGAATCTAATCATCACATTAGCTATTGCAAACCACGGAGTTGCCAAAGGAGTCCCCAAAAACCCTGCAATTATATTCCAGTCTAGACCAAACGACGCTAAAACCTAGCCCAGCAATGCCAGATCTAATCTGATGAATTGTCACTGATTTCTTCCATATATAACACAGAATAGATATATAAGCATCGAACCCAATAGGCCTCCAATAAACACCTCTGGAATAGCAATATCAACCTGATTGAAAGTTCGATGGGCAAAAGATGACACTTCAACAGAAATAATTGCAACAGAAATAGTAAGCAGAAATAATTGCAATAGAAATAGTAAGCACAGGAAGAGCTATCGATTCAAGACCCAGTAAGGGTGAGTCCATCGAAGACACCAGTCAGATCTCGTATGCCCCATCCTAGTGTGCACTAAGTGGACTACCTGAATTTGTGATGCAATGCTTGCTTATTGAATTTATAAGTTCATCGATCTAAGATGTGGTTCATCAAATAATGCTTTCCTTAGGTGTAATGGTGTTTTGGTAGACTTCTATCTATTAAGAGTAAAACTTAGTTGTATGAGGAAAAATTAATGTCTATTAAGATATAATTGCATTGAATTTTACACATTCAAAATACCACATAGCCATCTCACACATGCCAAGGGCAATCACAACAGTAATACAATTCTGAAGCTGCAATATATCTTTCCAAAAATTGAACATACTAAATAAACCAGATGAGTCCAAGTATAAGGTAAGATAATGACATGAAGCCATAAAAGTTCATGAAAGGTGCCATATCCCTGTTTGCAGTCAAATACCAGAGCTAGTCTAGGAATCATTTACACCAATTTCTAACATTGGGGTAAGTATGAAACCAAAAATCTCCCTTGGTTGTGCGAATTCAACAAAACCAAAAGCAAATTTTTCACCATTTGAAAGAGTTGTACATTTGTGCAGTAAATATACCCTTTCCCAAGAAATTTTTTTCTTAGGCTTTGAAATGTGGTAGGATCATCAATATATCAAACAAATAAATCCAAGCAAGGGTTTTCTCATTGTAATGATTGTATATATAGAACTGAACTCACATTATTTTATCTTTTTTCTATGTCATTGTCTATAGAAAACTTGTATCTAACATGTTACATCATTTTTGTGCTCTATTTAATAAAACTATCAACTACATCCCCTAAATTATCCATAAAAGATGTAAGAAATGGAAGCGGTAGAGTCAAATCAAAAGCTTTAGTCACATTAACACTTACACATTCAATAGGTATTTCCTCATTATGGCATGTGGAAATTAGATTTATGGGTTCCATAGATTCGGCATCTAGATCTACCACTTTGTGTATTCTTTCTTCACCAATGACCTTGCCATTATTTATGAGAGAAACATAGTCTCCATATTGGAAAGCCATTGATGTATGATTTTTCAGCCTGAACATTTTCAAAAGACATGAGGAGAGTTGTTAATAATGTTATTTATAAAATCAATCCAATTTATACTTGTATGATGAAGATAAAGCTATGTTTATAGTAGAACATAAGAATGGATATATGTTAAAACCTAAAAATATTAAAAAGGTAATATACAACATTGTTTTTAACGATATGGTTTATGTCAATCCAAAAAAATAATAGCTTTTAATATCATATCTTGTATACTTCAATTCTTTCTTCATCCTACTTTGAAGATATCTCCTAGGAGATACATTTCAATTATGCATTGGAGAAAAATAGCCACGTAGAGAAAAATAACTAATTGAGTCAATATTCAACCATGTATTTTAATACAATACAAAATGATATTGAGCAATGGGGGTTTTGAAAAAAATTATGGAAAATGATTATCTTCTTATATTTCAAGATCTTATATGTGATTTGAACCTCTGTTATGGGCCCAAAAGTTTAAAGGTGTCACTTAAAAGATACCTTTCAAACATGCATATGGGTATCTTTGAAGGTTCAAAGTCAGTACTGGGTGATTCCTTAAAGCACCTTGTAATACCTTCAAGTGTACCCATTGCATTAAGCTTGGGGCTTCAATTTCTAATAGTCAAGGAAATGTGGTATGCACCCACAAACCCATGACATTTCAACACTCAAAAAATATTTCAAGTTCACCAGGTAAGTGACTCTCCATGATTATGCCAAGTGTCTCCATCTCATTTACCCAAAGACTGACAAATTGAGCTTAATGTACAAAATATTAGGGATGTGTAATAATCATTGTGGTGGCATGTGTCTCCTTCCAAAATGCCTCTAGAATTCTTGTTAAAAATAGGGCCCACTTTCCTCAGCCAATAACATGCATTTTCTTTAAATAAGAACTCTCTTCTTTCCTAAAGAGTGCCATGATGACATGTCTTTAGCAAAAGGGACCATGACTTCAAGTTTGTGGCCATGCTCACCTGTGCACTCAGTCACTATGAGTTCATGATGAACCCAAGCATTGGATTCAAGTTTACAGCCGCATTCTTTATTCTCTCCCAATAGGATGCATATAATTGTTGGACCATGGGGACTCACATAGGTTGAATTTGGTGGTAACCCCTACCCTTCAAGACTTTTTTTTATGGTTTTTAAATTAATGTTTAAAAAAGTGGTGGTGATAAGATAGGTATGGTAGAAGGACTACTAATAGTCGTGCAAGACCATTAATGACATGACATTTCGAAAGATTGCATCTTGTTCAAGACATATCAAGTTAGGATTAATGACATGGATTCCAACACATGCTATGGGGTAATTTAAATATTTATGGAAATAAAGGGTCACCATCAAAGCCAAAATATTAAAGATGAGGAAGAGCACTCATGTACAGGTAGTTAGTATATTTAAAGAGGTTGGAAAGAGCAAATTGTATGCCAAAAGCCATAAAACAAAGGGGAGGAATAATGTAAAAACATTATAGACTTTAGAAAATAAGATTATTCTACTATCTATTCTCAATATACTCTCATGTGGAAAAAATAAGACCCAAATTTTGGTAGAACAAAGTAATTAAATAGTGTAGATTATAGGTTTAGTCATGGATAGGATCAAGTTGTTGATCCCACTCATAGATGCAAAGAAGGAAAAAATATGGATTGGGCTAGGTATTCAACAAACCAAATTCAATGACTTGTATCCCTTCAACTTTTTGGAAATGGGAAAAGTTATGCTCTTCACCCTATCAACACAACTAGGTACACAAGTAGGAGCTCTTGCACTTCAACATACACTTTAGGGTTCTAATGCAAATAAGCTAATCAAGTTACTTGCATTTAAGAAATTGAATGAGGTCATACATACCTTTTTAACTAGATACAACCAAGGGTCTATTCATTTGTCTAGAGATATCATCATTTGGATCAATACACAAACCATGGTGAGATCTTTAAGCCTCCCAAATCATGGAAAATCTTTATTGTCATATAATTCCACCACACCACCAATACATCCATATATTCAAGAAAAGTTTCCCACTAGGGTAGGTAGAGGAACCCCCAATTCACTATATTAAGGATGTTATAATGCACATTCTATTAGAGTGTATTATAAATATGTTTAGATAGACAACAAAGTAGGCCAAGTTGGAAATAAAAGGAATAATTGACATCATGTATCATATGATACACATGAATAAGAACTTCAATTATCTCAAGTTTCTCACATTGAGATTACCACTAATATTGAAAAGGTACTTTCAAGTAGCGCTTAAAATTTCTAATATCAATTTTTGGTTTTGTTTTTTTTGCTTTACCCAATGGAAGTCCCCACTAGGCCAAATTAATGTTACTGTAGACTTTTGGCCTACTACTACCCTTGCAGGCATCACTTAGACTAAGACAAGGCAATATTATGAGCAAATAGGGTGGTTTAACACATGGTGGCTTGAGGCTCTATCTTTGATCAAGTCACACCCTATAATATTTTGGGTAGCATGCATTGATAACCAAGTTGGTCAATGGTATTCAAATCAAGGTGCATGAGTTGGCCATGCCAAATAAGACTCCAATGCCCTTTTTCATCATAATAGTTAAATCACAAGATAAAGTATGAAGGTAGAGATCCCTAGTCACATAATAACACTAGCAAGATCAAGAACAACCATAGACAGTTGCACAACCATAGGCCTCACCATAGCAATCTATAGCTCCTCCATAACAAGAAAAATGCAAATGGAAGGGATTTGCATAGAGAGCCTCACCACCACCAACTAAAAAGAGATCAAGACCAATCAAGTCTTGGTTGGACAACCCACATGTGCCAAGGATATCTTGGTAGTATGATCTTACAATGTTATGGGTTGATGAACAAGAAGTTATTTAATGCATGATCGAAGACATCAGTCAAAAGGTCTACGATAAGGTGGAGGAGGATTTTTTTTTTGGAAATTAGTGTGCACTTTTAAAATATGGAATAAGGTGATCAATTACCATTTGGTTGACATTACACAACCCCTTCCCTATATTATTGTGGATATTTTAGGTCACGAAGAAGCTTAGCATGAACTTATGATAGAAATTTTCCAAAAAGATCCAGAAGTTGGTTCATCATCTACACAATTTGTAGATCTAGCAAAGGAAGGGAGCTTGGTATGGCCACTGATGGAAAAAAATGTAGTCATCATTGGGAAAGGCCTTCAACTAATGTACTTGAATGTTTGGTATCTTTCAAAGAGCCAACCATAACAAGTAGTGCCCATAAGGATACATTTGTCATAGTTATCAAATCCAAATCGTCAAAGAACTCACAATCTAAAATGGAAATTGATGATGTATATGTAATAAAGGGATCCCTAAAGACCACTATCTAAATGAGATTCACCATTCTTGCTTCCTCTTCTATGGAGACATCTTTGGATGTTTTATAGTTGTTATTGTCCAAAAAAATTAAAGGAACAAATGCATTCCAAAAATCCATTGCGTAAAAGGCTTCAAACTACCAAGTAGAAGCATAAAATCAAATTGATAAGGCTAAGTAGATCATCAATGCCTCTTGCCCTACTCTAGTTATGCTAGTCCTTGGTGATCAAGTAATGTCCAAAGACAAACAATCACTATGTTACTAACTTAACTAACAAAGGATTGGGTGAGTCCACATAAACTACGCACCCAAGGCGAGGCTATTTATGCTGAGATAGAAGGAATTTACAAACTTATAAAGGAATATGTAAAGTTCTTGGATACTATGTGCATCAAACTAAGCAGATTGTGTAAGGAATGCTTGATTGGTGGTAGTACTTTGATAAAACCTTGGATTTTTTTAAACCAAAGTTTACAATGGTAGATAAAGCTAAAGTTATATTGAATGATCGAATGGATACTAGGGAAACATTAAATGACACATTTCAATTTTTTTTAGAAGCCATGGATACCATGATGAAAAACCTCTAGGTCTGGCAGAATAAAACAATATGCAAAACATTTATGGTAATTCAAGCCCAAAGGACTACAAATAGGTTGGATGATATTGTGTTATATATCTATCTTAAGCTATCAAATGCCAGAGACAATCTTATCATCATAAAAGAATTAGATGTGCACAATTTGATGGTCATTCAGATTCCACTACATGTTTTAGTTACCATGGTATGAGAATTAATTGATAATTGGAAAATGCTCAAACATGAACTCTCACAGGTTGAACCAGCTATTACACATCTCATAGATGAACTTAATTTCATTCCACTATATAAACTCTAACTAATTTTGCAAAAGATAAAGTTAGATATAAAGGCATAGTCTGGGCAACCACAACCTAGTTAGCCAAGAAAGTGTTGGATGTAGAGTAGGGCCTCATAAAATTGTAAGTGTATAATTGATGGATATATGTGTGCAAGGTATCATTTTATTGTCTATATGATCTTTTTGATGTCTTCAACCTTGTTATCCAAGTGATAGACATAAGAATGCCATGACTCTTTTCTTGTTATTATCAGAGTTGTTGCCAAAATCTAGATAATGCAAATGCAATGGAGACGTGATCACACGAGATGAAGCAAGTGCACACCACATAGATGGTAAAGCAATTTGAAATTATAAAAGAAGATAAATTACACAAGACAAAAAGGAGAAAACCAAAATTTGATTAACATGAGATGGCCAAAGTGAAGAATACATATAGGAGAGCACGTAAGTAACTCCTCCACAAAAGGTGGTCAAGGCACCCCAAGAATAGACTGTAACTCCTCCATGAAAGGTGGTGGCAAGGTGCTAAGAATAAAGAAGTAACTCCCATCAAGGGAGTTACTTATTACATTCTTATGACACATCTATGACACACATCTCCACATAAGCTAGCTTATCCCACAAATGTAGGAAAAATCCATGTATGCACAAATATAATTTCCCTAATTAAATAATAGGGAAAAATAAAAACCTACACTAATACCCCCCATAAGTGTAGCTTAGGTGGGCAGTGTGGAAATATAAAATGGGTCCCAACAACTAGGCCTGATGAGGTACCCATGTACAAATGTAATCTCCCATAAGATAGAGAAAAGGAGAAAACCCGTAGGAAAAAACTCCCCCCGCCAAAAAAAAGACATAAAAGAAATGAAGAGGCTAGAAGGCCCCCCTAAAGATGATGTTGTTGTAGATGTAGACTACACCCCAAGAAGAGCTCGCAGATGAATGAACTTGCTCTCAATGAAAGGTTTGGTCAAGATGTTTGCACCTGCTCTGAAGACTGGCAAAATATCAAGTCAATGACCTGATTATGAATAAGCTCCCAAATGAAGTGCATGTGAATCTCTATGTGCTTGGTCCATTAGTGCTGAACTAGATTCCTACAAATCTGAATGGTACTCTAGTTGTCACAATAAATGATGGGGGGCTGCCTGATAGGAATTCCAAACTCAAAAAGAATCCCCTAAAGCCAAATAGCCTTAGTAGTTGCATTAACATCTCCCCTATACTCTACCTTTGTGGATGATATAGCAATAGCATTTTGCTTCTTGCTAGACCAACTGATAAGACCAAAACCTAGAGAGAAATTGTAACCAAAAGTGGACTTGTGAGTTTATGAATTGCTAGCCTAGTCTAAATTTGTATATCCAACCAAGTCAACCTCTATGCCAAATATATAATGAATCTCATATCTATGTGAACCCTATATGTAATGCAAGATCCTCTTAGTTGCTTTCCAATTCATCTCATGAGGTTCCTACATAAATTTGCAGACAAGTCCCACTGTATATGATATGACAGGCCTAGTGTGAGTCAAGTAGATGAGACTATCAATAATTTATTGATAGCAAGTGGCATCAACCAATGCTGAAGAATAGTCAGCCTCAAGCTTGACTCTTGATAGAAAGGGAGTCAGAGATGGCTTGCAATTAGCCATGTGAAACTGAGTCAATAAGTCAAGAGCATACTTCGGCTGTGCAAGAGAAATCCCTGAATCTGACTGTGAGATCTCAATGCCAAGGAAGTAGTGCAACAAACCCAAGTCTGTCATGTCAAATCTATCTTAGAGAGATGCCTTCACCACTGTAATAGCTGATGAAGAACTCCTGGTGATCAAAAGGTCATCAACATATAGAACCAAAATTAGGAGCAAATCATCCTACCATAAGAAGTAGACATTGGGGTTAGAATGGCACCTAGTGAAACCTATTGTGAGAAGGAAGGAATCCATCTTGGCATACCAAGCTCGAGGGGCCTGTTTGAGGCCATAGATAAATTTCTTAAGTCTACATACTAAGGAAGAATCCTAAACAAATCATGGCCTTTGCTCCATCTAGATCTCCTCCTCTAGGTCTCTGTGAAGAAAGGCACTCTTCACATCCATTTGGTGCACATCCCAACCATATGGTGTGGTAATAGCCAAGGTGAGTTAGATAGAAGTCATCTTTGCAATGGGTGCAAAGGTCTCTGAGTACTCAATGTTTGCCACTTGTGAGAAACCCTTGGTGACCAATCGTGCCTTGTACTTATCAACTGACCCATCTACTACAAACTTGGTCTAATATATCCACCTACATCAAACCATCTTTCTTCCCTTAAGAAGTGAAGTCAAGTCCCAAGTGTGATTTTTGATTAAGGAAGAATATTCTTCCTCCATAGCATTATCCCACTCAAGTACTCCTGATGCCTCTCAAAAAGTGTGTGGATCTAAAACTGAAGCAAAGAAGGCATGTGGATCTCTCTAAAAATCCCCCTAGTACATCTGTCATCTATGAGATCTCCTGCCCAAGTGCTAGCACTCTCAAGTGTCTGTCTGGCCCAAAGTGGCCTGAAAGTGGGCAAGTCAGGTGCTAACTCCTCATCTACTGACTGACTAGAGGTGGATGACACTGCATCACTATCCTCACTATCTAAACTTGAAGAAGAAGAAGACTTCTCTGGCTCAAGAACCTATTGTGGCTGATCTAAATTTGATGAGAAATCATCATGAAAAAGTAGATATGATGAGGGAGAAGAAGTGTCAAGTGTTGAGTCTCTAAGACTCTCCTAAAAATGGACACTTCTCTCAATGAACAACTCATGAGTGATTGGATCTAGAAGGCAATACCCCTTAATACCATATAGATATCCTACAAAGATGCAAGGCTTGGACTAACATTCCATAGCTTTACATTTCTTTTTTGGTATGTGGGCCATGGCTGGGGATCTGAAAACCCTAAGGTGTTCAACATCAGGTTTCCTTTTATGCCAAGCTTCATAGGGTGTTAACCCTTTCAAAGCTTTGTGAAGAACCTTGTTTTGAATGTATCAAGCAAAATTGATGGCTTCAGCCCAGTACTATGGTGCTAAGGATTTGGAGTGAATCATACAACTACCCATCTCTTTCAAGAACCTATTTTTGCATTTAGTGAACCCATTCTATGAAGGACTGTAAGTGACTATGTGTTGTAAATCAATCCCCTCTGTGGTGCAAGACTACTCAAACCTATTGCTGACATACTCCCCTCCATTATCAATTAGAAAAACCTTGATGGATTTCTCACTATATTTCTCAACAAGAGCCTTGAAGTCTAGAAAATTTTCAAACACCTCAGACTTTTGTTTGAGAAAATATATCCAAGTGTACCTAGAGAAATCATCAATGAAAGTGAGGATGTACTTGGCCCTTATGAAAGATGGTTTGGGAAAGGTTCCCGATACATCATTGTGGACTAACTCCAAAGGTTGTGAAGCCCTCCAAGCTTTGCCTTTGTCAAATTTTGCTTCAAGATGCTTCCTAAGGGAGCACCCCTCACAAAGTCCTTTCAAGAATTGGACACAAGGCAAGCCAATGACCATGTCATTTTTGCAAAGTTGTTCAAGGTAGTGGTAGTTAAGGTGGCCAAACCACTCATGCCATAGTTTACTAACTCCATCTAAATGAGTCAGCAATGTTGTTGGAGAAGAATCAGGTGCAAAATGTGAGAAGGTGTATAACCTTGCTTGGTGATCTACCCTACCCACTGCCACTGTAGTATCACTATGCAAGTCCCTGATAGCCACTGAATCTAGTGAAAACTCAACTCTCATGCCCCAACTAATGTGAGTGATTTGATACACTAATAGGAGATTGGTTGAAAGAGAAGGAACACTTAGAACATTATTGAATGGTCCTCCTTCCATTTCAACTGACCCTCTCCCTGCAATAGAAACTGATGTGTCATCACCCAAACTAATTGAAGTCATGCTACAAGGCTCTAAAGATGAAAACTCAACTAGTGAAGAGCCCATGTGGTGAGAAGCACCCAAATCAATGACCCATGAAGATGTAGAAGTTGTTGTAGCTACAAGTGCCTTTCCCTTTTCTTTCTCCTTACCCTTGCCTTTTGCCTTAGTAGAATCTTGGGTAGATGAATTATGATTGATGGACTCAGGAACACCTATGTTGTGCTTCTCTAGAAGATGAGTTAGGTGATCTATTTGTTTCTTCATGAATTTGTGTTCATCATGCCCTATATTTTTACAATAGGCACACTTAACCTTATCCTTCTTAGGTTTAGCATTGGAAGAGGAAGACTCAGTGTTGTTTTTGGCAAGATTGTTGTTTTCTTTCTTCTTCTCCTGGACCTTGTTCTTTTTCTTCTTCTCCTTTATTGAAGTTTTATCCTTACCATTTCTAGATATCAAATCTTGGGCTTGAGTAGACTTCATTTTTCCTATTTGGATTATTTTATCTTGCTCCCTAGTCAAGTCAGCAATGAATGAATCCAAAGAAGGTATTTTCCATGTAGTGCCAAGGGCACTTTTGTGGCATGGAAGGTGGAGACAAAGACTGAATAGCTTGGACCTAACTTATTGAGAATAGAAAAGATGAGTTGATCATCTTTCTTCTCTATCCCAAATTCTTTCAATTGCAATCTAAGGACCTTAAACTTAGTGAAGAAGTCCTGTGGGGTGTCAAAGTTGCTAGGACTTAGACTTATGAGTTCATTTTCGAGCTCGTGACCTCTCATCTCATCAAGCTTCCCAAATAAGAGTTCTAAGGTGTCTCATATGTCTTTGGGAGTCTTGGAGGTTTCTAAATGGAAGATAAGTTCTAGAGACATGGACAAGCTTAGTAATCCATAGGCTTCATCACTATGGTTGTACCACTTGACCTTTTCAGCATCAGTGTTGGGTTTTACTTCAGTACCCATGGTGATCCTATATAACCCTTTGCTTCTAAGAATGATTGACATTTTAACCTAAAATTCATGATATTTGAAGGGTATTATGGGTTTAAGTTGAAAATAATCTATTTTAAGCTGAATTTAGGTGAAGTTGTGTTGATTGCAAGTTGTGAAATTATGCAGAAAGGAAAATGAAAGCAAAGATTTACAAGTTGTGAAAAGCAATCACACCCCCTTGAAATATTGAGCCCCCCACAAATATGTAAGTGCACACTCAAAATACATTGAGCTCAGTCGATAATGTGTCTTAGAGCAATCAGTGCAAGACTATAAGCAAATAGGACATCGGACTCAGCCGAAAATGCGTCTCGAGAGACCCAAATTTTAGGCACTTTATAAACTAGTGCATTTTTTGCAAATAAAAATCCTATGATATAGAGAAATAAATTAAAAACACTTTTGAAAAAAAGGAACCCAAATTTGAGCTACTGTTTTCAAGATATTAAAGGTTTAATTTCTCGTAAACTAGTGTTTTTACAAAAAAATATCACTAAAACATTAAAAAAAACCTGTTCTGAGAAAGAAAGTGGCCTTCAAACCACTCATTAGATTCATCACAAAGTGAGGAATCCAAAGGAGGCTTGTGTGAGGGGAATTTGCCTCCTACCAACTTGGGCCTCACCCTTCGTCTTCGACAGGTGAAGATACAAGTTTAAATCTAAACCCCCAAATTATCAAATTGTCTAAAAAACTTAATATTCAGTTAAATTGAATAATTTTTTTTAACAAGTCAATTTTAACTAAAAAATTAAAGTTGAAGACATAATTAACAGAATGGCCAAGTATCTAAGGGTCCACATCGGACGCCAAACAAGAAAAAAGTGTCATTTTTAAAAAAAAACTACTGGTAGAATTCTCTCACCAAAAAAAAGGGCACAATTTTGATTTGTTGGGCAAAGAAAAGTTATTGAATCTATAAACTTCAACGCATAACAGTAGAGAATAGAATATAGTTGTAATTTCAACGCACAGTAGGTCTGGCGTGCAGAAGAAGACCAAAATTTTCTCACCAGAATTAAGGCATGCACTCCTAAGAAGGAGAGATGGCATAGACAAGGCAAAGTGCAAGTTAGCCCCTACAGCCAGTAGTGTGAATAAGCCTCATCGATTCAGGCCTGGCACTATTGCTTTGTGTGAGATCAGAAAATACCAAAAGAGTACTGAGCTATTGATTTGAAAGTTGCCCTTCCAACGTCCAAGAAATAGAACCAGATTTGTAGAGATTTTTTTTCTTGCAGAATGACTAGAAAAAAAAAGAAATTCCACTGCCTTACTGAAGCCATAACATATCTATACAAGACGTCTTGGAAAATTTTAACTCAAAAGTAATTTTTTTAACAAGTTTTCGTATGGATTTGCATGAGTTTTCAAGAAACTCTACCAAAGCTCTCAAATGCAATGGAGTTAAACAAAAAACTACTAAGAAATCAAAGTAGGAATTTCAAAATAAACTAATAGCATAACTAGACACATGATTATTAGAGTGGCTCATATACCATATCAGAGTTGTTGCCAGAATCCAGATAATGTGAATGCAATGGAGACGTGATCACACGAGATGAAGCAAGTGCACACCACATATATGCTAAAGCAATTTGAAATTATACAAGAAGATAAATTTCATAAGACAAAATGGAGAAAACCAAAATCTGATTAACATGAGATGGCCAAAGTGAGGAATACATATAGGAGAGCACGTAAGTAACTCCTCCATAAAAGGTGGTCAAGGCACCCCAAGAATAGACTGTAACTCCTCCATGAAAGGTGGTGACAAGGTACTAAGAATAGAGAAATAAATCCCATCAAGGGAGTTACTTATGACATTCTTATAACACCTATGACACATCTATGACACACATCTCCACATAAGCTATCCTATCCCACAAATGTACGAAAACTCCATGTATGCACAAATATAATTTCCCTAATTAAATAATAGGGAAAAATAAAAACCTAAAATAATAGTTATATGTTGGAAAGATTTTAATGTAATATTGTTTTGATGTGTGATAAAGATTAATAGACTATCTCCATTATTGTTTTCCTAATATTCTTTTACTTATGCATAGTGTGTATTATTTACTCTATTTTGTTTTAGTTTGTTCTATCTTGTATTATGTTGTTTATGATCTAGAATTCTTAACACCATGTTAGTTTATCTTTATATTTGTTGTGGTGTATAAAATTGAAGATTGTATAAATTCACTCATGATATTATGATTCTTTTCCACTTCCTGTTGTGCAATCTATACCTATAATTTCCATGTTTTGGTGAATTTCCAAGAAAATCAGCTAACATTCCTTCAACATGCACATGATTGGAATTTTATTTCAAGTTATCTTCGAGGAGATACCTTGAATGGATTTTTAGTACCTTTGATTTTAACCTAATTCATGCTTATAATACATAAGGTATCTCATAAGAGAGACTTTCAAATATGTGTTTGTAGTACTTTCAATGGGTATCCTATTAGATACCTTGAAAATGCACGCGATTGAAATTATCTTTCAAGATATGTCTTACATGATACTTTGGAGGGTCTTGTAATAATTTAAATGGTTTATTTATGAATAAAGGTATCTCTTGGAAGATACCTTCAAGGTAGCCATGAATTACTACAATGCCCTTTAATGTATATTATTGGGGATACATAGTTAGTTTCCATTTTGTTTGCATGTTTCCATTTCTTTGTTGTTTATTTCCCCTTTCATTGTTTTTGTTTCCCAAAAAAATGTGATGCTGACACAAGTTTCTACCATTATGTGCTAAGTGTCCACACCTTGTTCCTCCTTAACTTTAAACTATCTACTGGTAGATAGTTATTTACCCCACTCCCCTTGTAATTAATGTCCAGGCACTCCATATTGCATGATCCCCTATAAGGATCACCAAAAATCTCTTATGAGACACTGGTAAAGTGCCTGTGTCACTTTCATTTATGGTTACCTAATTTCAAAAAAAAATGTCATGATGATCACATTTATCAGACATTTATCTCAAAAACTGTTTCTTTAGGATTTTCATTTCGTCCACTTTCCCTAAAAGAAATTTATCTGTCTTCAAGACTTTTGTCTACAATCTATTATTTTGATAAAAATTTATTTTATTTCAAACAAACTTTCATTAGAAGTCTCCTACCATCCTTGGTATCAAATATCCCTAGCTACCATCTACAAAGAAAATTATAAGTAAAACATTGACCAAGTTGAAGTTGAATTGATTGCACAGTATACATAACACATAGAAGAACATTGCAAGCAACACAGGGCATATACATTATAATGGAATCTTCATATAGGACATTTAGAGGGTAAAATACACCATCCCCTTATTCAATTAAATATTCTATAGATTTCATGGACATAGTGTTTGATGCCACCATATTTAAGGACACGTACAAGAACAATTCAAAATTATGGGACATCATCAACTTGATGGATGTATTTTCATTAAGACATGATATAACACTCATAGATAGACAATTCATCAAAGAACTATTGGATTTAAAATTCCAAAGGTTACATTTTGTTATCTTTAAACCAAAGGTGATGTTGTGCATTAACCTTATACAAGATTTATTTTTCTCAAGAAGGCTATCACAGGATGTTTTCCTTCATCACTCTAGAAACAACACAATTATTACATGCATATCAGGACCCAAATTCCTAAGGTATTTATTTTTATGCATACTTGATGCTTATTTTGAAAAACATACACTAGTACACTTCAGCATAGAAAGCTCAATTGAGATGGCACTCTCTTCATGGTTACTCCCAGACTAGACCATTACATGGAAGGGGAATAAACCAAAGGGAGTGGTTCATATTGAAAAATTTAGAATGGGAATATGAATTAGCATGACACTCCTTAGTTGACTCTATAGTATGTTAAGTATCCATTTTGTCAATTTAGACTGGGTGCCATTATTGCATATGATGTTCACCCATGATGTTGCATATGCCCTGGGTGATGTAATCAAATTTCACCTTCGAGAGTAGATAATCAGCAAGGACAATCATCCAACACCATTGGGAAGTTTTTATATGATGTCTTATTTATTTGATGCAGTCATGGGAACTTGTTATAGAGACCTTGGATAATTTTAGACTCTATCCATAGACTGTGAGAAGAAAAAAATCTATGACCATTATCAGTTTATGCATATATACACCTATACCAAACATATGGTTAGTATATCTAAGGACATCTATCCACAAGTTTGGCAAGCCATTCATGGTTTACCCATGCCCAAGATCAAAAAAATATATCACAAATAACTTGGCAAGAAAAGGGGATTATTTCTTATACCCAAATTTCACAGTAATCATGATTTGGGGAAACAACGTTAATCCTTTATGTCTTCCAATTTTTTTACTAGACAAGATAGCTGAACAGGAAATCACCTTTCAACTATGGTGGAGTATTTAAGAGGACCTAACAAAGAAAAAGAAATCCTTTTATTTTGGCCACTTTGTAATAATTGGTAGAATAGTTTATACCATGAGGAAGTATTTTATAGAGGTGGGCATAAAGCATAAGAGTTATCCTTTTCCTATGTTTCCAAATAGAGATTGAGATCCACATGGGAAGATTCAAAATAACATACAGTGATTCAACACCCCTTACAACCATGTTCCTTATCCATATGATTATTTGTTTCTTAAATCAAAGTCTAATGAGGATGTTTTGGAGAGAACCAGGGTCATTGGACTAAAGGAAGATCATTTGTGAATGATCCAAGATGACCCTATAGTCATTGCTAGAGAATTAGATAAAAAGAAGGCTCTATATAAGGAATGGGAGCATTCTAACTTATGGAAAGGATAGTCTGAGGAGAAATCCAAAGACTAAGCATCTTCCTCCTCAAAAGGACTCCCTCTAAAACTGAAGTTGAAATCCATGAAGAGATATCCTAGGTTTCTTGAACCAAGAATGACTAGGGGAACATAGGTAGGGGATCCCATTATTTTGGATTCTAATGAGGAAGAGCAAACATAAGAACAACTAGCTATGAGCACCATTCAAGTATCTACTATTATGCCCCATGTATATATTACTTCATCTATTGGGATAGCAACATCATAAGTAGTGGTGTCAACATCACAAGGACCCTCTACATAACTAAAGACCCCACTAGTTTATATGAGGAAACCAAGGACTCCTATAGGTTGTCCTACACTATAAACATCACAAGGCTTGCCTATTGCATTATAATAAGAAGAGAGGGTGATAATCAAGGACATTGAGGATGATTCTAATGAGGAACCAGAGTTGGAAGTAAATAAGGCCATGAGCCTCCAAATAGGACCCATAACACCAACTTCTCTAGATACATCCTTTTTTAAATATTCCTTTATCTTTTGTACCCATTTTTGGCCATGTTTTAATTTATTCTATGTTGGGATCACCCATGGTATAATTACTTACTTTTAACTTCATTAATACCACTAAAATTGATCCACTTCCCACTTCCATTACCACCTCCATCCCACTCACCATGCTAATCCCCTATATCCCTACTGGCACTTCCAATATTAGAGCCTTAAATAAAAAGGTGTCTAGGAAAGTGTAGACTGCATTAGACACCTTGAAACTCCATGTCTAATCCACATAGATTTTTGTTCCCATCCCTTCCACCACCTCCTCCTAAGATACCACATTGACAAGTTCCATTAGGGGAAGGAAGGCCAAGCCATAATTAATTATATTCCATTTACTCCCTCAGTTTGGAGGAGTGGATTGGTCTAAAATCATCTGCCTTCCTTACCCAATGTCCTTGTCAAGGTCTAGAATAAATAGCTAGTTCAAGAGGAGACTAAGGTAGAGGTTATGGTTACAACTTTTGATGCATCACAATTAGTGTTAGGGTATGGAGCTAAAAGCTTCAACTGTTGCAGACACAAAGAAGGGAGGTTGCTGAAGATCCAAAAGTACCGGCATCGGCAGCATGACCGATGTTGATCATGACCAGTGCAGAAGGAAACTAGCATCAGTAGGGAGTCGGTGGACATCGGTCAGCACTAGACAGATAGGGACCAACGTTGGTCACCTGTGGCAGTTCCAGAACTACTGTTGACGAATAGTCAGTTAAGTGAAGCGAGTGTTTGTATGTTTAAGGGCTAATTATAATCACAAGCTGCGTGTCTAATTATTGTAATTAGAGTTCTATTTTTTTATGCATGGGATTATATTTAAAGACCCATGAGGCATGTATTTTAAATCAAGCAAGAAAGTAAAATCATTGAAGCAAGGTCAAGGAGATCTACAGGTGTAAGGTCAAGGAGATCAGCTGAAGCATTCAAGGAGGGGATAACAACTCAGGTTATTGATTTGGTTGTGTTGAGCAAGAGAGAGAGGGAAGAAGGTCTTGAGGTGTGTCAAGCCTTTGAGGTGGAGGAAGAAGTGGCATCTTCCTTATTGTATTTTCTTCTAGTAGTATTTAATACAAGAGTGTGTATTGTCTCTCAAATTCTTTGTTGTCTCAAGTTTCTAGTTACTTAATCATTCTGGTATAATTCCGTGTTTAATTGCTTATAAGAAAGTAATCAATTGTGCTTCCATTGGATAAGGGTTCCTAACAGTTGGTATCAGAGCTACGATTTGTAGGGAGCAGGTTATTGTTTGTTGATTACAGGTCATTCACAGGGTTTTTGATTGATTACAGGTCCCTCTATAGTAAATGTATTTAAGAAGTAAGGCATCTCAAATGCCTAGCTTCTAGATCATTGAGCTTCCCTATGTTTTCATTCTATTCAATCCATCATCTAGTAGTATATACATGATGTGAAAAAGAAAGGTGGAGGATGATAAAGGTACCAAAATCATCCTTGAAGAAATGCATGAAGTTTTCTCCCTCACTAAGAGGTAAAATAGACAACTAGAAGAGTCCTCATGCATCGAAAATTTAGTAGACCTTGCCCAGGCTCATAAGGATGTCATTTCTACTATCCATGAGGGCACAGAGATGGATCGACAGGAGCTAGAGGCCCAAGCTGAGCAATTGAAGAAGTAGGTAAAAATAGTTCACATTACTATAGGTATAGAAATATAAGTCCAAGAGGCAACCTCTAAATGTTATAATTCATTAGAAGAAATGGAATTTATGAAGGCAGAAATGGCCCCCCATGTGAATAACACCAATCATTTTTACAATACTTTAATAGAGGATAGTGCCAAATTGAAAATGCTTGTCGTATAAATAGGTAAAAATCTATATAGTCATTTGGTTTTAATGATGACACTAGAGGCATTTAATGCCTTAATTTTGGTAATCATAAGGCAAGAGGAGGCCAAGGAATGGTTGCAATCATTTAGGGCCTTGATCCCTAAGTACCAAGGTCATGAGGTACAACTTCTCCAGATATTTCATGATTTGAAGTTATCCAAGGTAAAATACTCCATAAGAAAATTGATCAACAATATCAATTTTGATCAAATTGTAAAATAAGTGATAGATAACTTCAAATTAAGTCTCCAAGACTTAACATTGGAGAAGATAGAGATAGAGTTATGTACTTCAAGAAAAAGGTCACTAAAGTTGAGATATTCAAGAATAGATTTCAGTTGACCAAGGGAGAACATGCAAAACCCCTAACCTAGGCCAATAGGATTCATTAACCACCACTTCTAGATTTTAATATTATTCAATAGTAGCATGCTACAATACACAAAGTATATCAAGATAATGAGGCTAAGAAGAAATAAGCTAGTGAGGCTTCGACATCCATAACTTTTGCTCTTACCACCTCAACTACCACACCAACTAAAGTACATGTAGTGGTTCATACAATGCAGCCTTGAGGCTAAGATTTTGTGTATGTATGATTTTTTAATGGTGGATATATTTATATTTTGAGCCTTTTTATTTAAAATTTACTTTATATTGTGTACACATGCACACATTGCATAGTTTTGAAAAGTTACTTTATTTAATTGATAACTACAAGTTGTTTCTTATAAGATAACTACAATATGTCTCTTATACAGTTTTAGACCATAGTTAGAACTACATTTTATAATTACTTCATGTAATCACTTTTCATGAACTGGGAGGATGAGGTGACCCCTTCCCCAAGTCTATATATATATATATATATATATATATATATAACCTAACTTATATTTTTGTTAGAGATTTTTAAATATAAGAGCAACATTAATTTTGATCATCAATGAAGTGTTTGAGTATTTATTTCCAATTTTTATGCAATTATTTTTTATTTTCATGGTTTTGTGTTTCAATAATATTTAGTGTGTAGTAGTTGTGAATATAAACTTGATCATTTTGATCAATATGCTAATCTATAGATATGCAATAGCTATTGAAAGATTGGTAAATGTGTTAATTCATATAGTTGAGTTCAAGTTGATTCATATTTATAGATGTGTACTAGTGATTTCATTTGTGTAGTTTTCTATGTGTGTGTAATATCTGTGTCAGATAATTCACAAGCTTGAGCTAGGTTTTTGGGCATTCTGGCCTTATTATTAGATTTTGGTCTTCAGGTTTTTTGTTTAAATATTTTGTCTAATGGATTTTGGTCTTCAAAATTATTATTCAAGACTTTACATCTTTGGAATTTTTTGTTTGGATTTTTTACATCAAACATTTTGTGGGAATAAATGTTCCAAATGACTTATATGAACAAGAGTGGATTTCCCCTTCAAGGTATCTCTATAAATAGCTATTAGATTTTACTCATAACTAAATATAAATATGCCATAGACTTAGTTCAAATTTTTTGCTAAGGCTTAGTCATGTTTATTAACATGACCAAACCTTAGTCTAATGATCCATGTTTGGTCCCTTTTATGTCTGAGACACCCCTTCATCCTTTCTATTATTCATGTGGTCTAATCTTAATCTCAACACAAATTCCTTTTATTATATTTCCAACTGTTGGGTTTTATATTTTTGACTTTATCTTTTTTAGGATTTTTTTAGGGTTTTGATCAAGAATTCCTTTGGGACTTATGAAATTAAAGAATTTTTTTCAGATATTTTATTTGCAGTATCTTTCCCATAATAAATTGCCTAATTCATTTTCCTCGCAGCAATTTTGTTAAAAGACTCTTCAAGATTTTTGAAAGTATTATTCAATATTTTTGAAAGTAACCAAAAGACCCTTTGGCCTTCTATCCTAGGCACTTTTCCCTTTTGAAAGTACCCTTCAAACTTATATCATCAGACATTTTATCCTATGTCAAAATCCCAAAACAATTCCCCATAATAATCTTGTCAATGTAATTTTGTCAAAATAATGACCCAAGCCCTTTCCCCAATGCTAAGTGCCCTTCAAACCTTTTGAAATTTCCCTTAAAAAATTTAAATTTCCCTTCAAACCTTTTAAAATTTCCCTTCAAATATTTTAAAAGTTCCCTTCAAACCTTTTTTGAAAGTTCCCTTTAAATCTTTTGAAAGTACCCTCTGGACCTTTTGATAGTGTTCCTCAGCCTTTTTTTCATAGACCCTTTGGGATTTTTGTCATCTCTACTTTTACCTATGAAATAATTTTCCCAATATAAATTTCCAAAGACATTGATTTCATCAAATTTTTTTGTGTCACAATCATTTTATCATGTTAAAAATACTAAAAGTCATAGCATCCAACTACATTATTTCCCAATAGACCTGGGCCTTTGTGTCCTTATATTCCCTTGAAGGGCCTTATAATACCTTCCATGTTAATTTCACAAGTCCTTGCAAAGGGTTTGATATAACCATGACACCTTTTTATTTGGCAAGAACCCTGATGCACACAATTGGAATTTTCTTTCAAGGTATCTCCTAGGGGATACTTTGAACATGCACACAATTAAAATTGTATTTCAAGGTATCTCCTAGGAGATACCTTGAAGGGACTTATAATACCTTCCATGTTTCTTTAAAATTTCCTTACAAATTATTTGATATAAACATGACAACTTTTTATTTGGTAAGAACTGTGATGCACACTATTAGAATTTTCTTTTGAGATATCTCTTAGGAGATACCTTCAATATGTACATGATTTGGAATTTTATTTCAAGTTATCTCCCTCAAAGGGCATTGTAATACCTTCCATGTTGATTTCAAAGTTCCTTTCAATGAATTTGATATAACTGTGGCACCTTTTTATTTGGCAAGAACCTTGATACACACAATTGAAATTTTCTTTCGAGGTATCTCCTAAGAGATGCCTTAAACATGCACACAATTAGAATTTTATTTCAAGGTACCTCCTATGGTAAACCATGAATGGCCTTATAATACCTTCCATGTTTATTTCAAATTTATTTTTAAAGGATTTTATATAACCATGATAACTTTTTATTTGGCAAGAACACCTATGCACACTATTAGAATTTTATTTCAAGATATCTCCTAGGATATACCTTGAACATGCACATGATTGGAATTTTATTTCAAGGTATCTCCTAGGATATACATAAAAGGGCCTTGGAATACCTTACATTTTTTTAAAGGTCCTTTCAAGGGATTTGATATAACCATGACACCTTTTTATTTGAAAAGAACCCTGATTCACATGATTAGAATTTTATTTCAAAGAATCTCTTAGTAGATACTTTGAACATGCACATGATTGGAATTTTATTTCAAGGTATCTCCTAGGATATACCTCTAATTTCCCTATAATACCTTCCATTTTTATTTCAAAGGTCCTTACAAAGTATTTTATATAACCATGGAAACTTTTTATTTGGAAAAAACCCTGATACAAACCATTGGAATTTTCTTTTGAGATATCTCATAGAAGATACCTTGAACATGCACATGATTGGAATTTTATTTCAATTTATCTCCTAGGAGATATATGGAAGGGCCTTGGACTACCTTCCATGTTGATTTCAAAGGTCCTTGCAAGGGATTTTATATAATCATGGCACCTTTTTATTTTGCAAGAACCCTAATGCCAACTTTAATTGTCTATGAGAATGGCACATGGACTCCCACAACCAACCAAAATTATAGGGCTCCACCCAAGATCATTCCATGAATATAAATATGCCATGTGGAAAGTTTATTTATCAAACATGATTTCCTTTTCTTTTGAATACAAACATTTATTGGCATATTCTAACTAAACCTTGAGATCATTGATAACTTTCTCATCCCTTTTGGAATATTTCTTCAAAATACATATTTTATCTTTAAGTGCCTTTATCATATCTTTCCACTATTTATTCTCTTTCTTCAATTATTTAGCCATGTTTATACCTATTTAAAATCTCCTCCAAGCTGTTAAGATTCCTCTAAATAACCCACTCTGATACCAATTGTTAGAGGTACAATCACTAAGATGGGGGTGAATCAGTAAGCCCAAATAATATAAATTCAATTTATAAACTCTTTCAAACTATTAATTAAATATCACAATAATTCATGAATCATACACATCCTTCACAACAATGAATAAGAGAGACAATGCAAGATTAAGCACATAAAGTTAGTTATACATGGCAAACCCTTTTAGGGAATAAAACCCACTGAAACCTATAATTAAACTATTATCCTATAATAAAAAAACCAATTTAGACTAGTTTAAACTGATCAAGGAACTACCATCCCTTATTTAGTGAGACTAAAATCCCACAAGGTGGTGCTACACTTATCTAGCTAAGCAACCACAACAACTAAAATTTTAGCAAGTTTCACCTTGCAAGGAGGCAATAACCACCTTGTATATTGAGTAACCACAATAACAGATATGAATAACTCCACCTTTGAATTTATGTCTTCAACACCTGATGATGGAACTATGACTATCACTCTTTACCTTCAACAACAACTCTATTACCCAACACACCTTGTTGGCCAAAGCAAATTAGATACTTAAACCAACACACAAATATCAATTAGGACACATTAGATATCCCAAATAACACCACTCCTCAACTCTAAACACTCAATGCATCTAAAAACACCTTTTGGATCACTCTTCAATCCTTAGTAACAACTTTATCACCACATCAGCAATATGACCAAATGGTCATACACATAGTCCACACATTAATCTACCTCTCAAATCAACCACAAAGATCACTCAGACATAAATAATCCTTTTTTCACACACAAGGCATCCAAACCATCCTTTTTGATGAACCTATAACTCTTCACTCATCTTCAACCTATAAAATCACTATTCTGACATCAAATGATTAGTCACCTTTGCTCACCTATGTGTAATCTCAATCAACTCCAATAGAGACCTTGTACATAAGAATACTATGAATTAATACACATTCAAATTATAAATCTTTATTCATATTTAATATATATTGGTCCCACTTTTAAATTCCACACAGATCATCCTCATGGAGTCTAGATCACCTTCCAATAGCTAACTCATCATGAGACATCTAAACAACATCAAAACAATCTCAAATATCCTTCTCAAGTCACTTGTAAAATACAATCAAACACATATTAAAATTTTTATCTCAATATCTCTTACCATATAAACATTCATATCATCTAACCAGGCTTCATTAGAAGTGCCATGGAGTCCTCTACAACTTTGTTTTTTACTCCATTAAGAAACTCATCCTAGATCAAAAGTTATGGATGAAATATAGAGCACTCTTTTTTCCCTTTGTAAATTTGAATATTTAAATTCAAACTAGGGACTAATGTGATCGTAAACATATGGCCAAATCCCCTAGACTCATCCATACCTAGTAATAGTGACATCAGCAAACTGCCTACTTAAATTTCCTACCACTAGACTGAAATGTCTAGATAAAAATAATGATCAACCAGATGAAGTCCACTCACTTACATACTCATTATAAGCACCCTTTAAACCCCATATTTTATTTCAAACATGTCCATACCAACAATATCATCCATAAAATGCCTCCCTTAGACAAACACTGAAGAACCATGTAGGAATATTGAGGCTCATTGAAGCACACTTTGTTATCATCATTCAAGCATACATGACACCTCATCAACATTATTGGTCACATTGGAGACATAATTTAAAAAATCCAATATTTTCCCCCTAATTTTTAACTATAAAATAGTTTTTATAAAAATTAATACAAGGATCTAAATAATTCAAGAGTTTGACAGTAGTGTTCTCTTATGTGTGTTCTATGATTTTTGATTCTCATGCTTTTAGATGGCTAATAGTTTCTTTTTTTCAAGTTAATTTGGTAATAAAACAATAAGTTAAGGAATTTTGAGGAGACCTCAAGGAGACAAACTCAATTTAATATTCAATTCCATGAAATCTTCACCTACAACTACTTAAGAGACTCAAAAAATATGTTGACAGTCAAGACAATTGAAATAATAAGATCTTGCATATTTTCAAAGTTCATAGGATCTTGTTATGTTTGAAGAATCATTTCATTTTTTTCTTACTCTTTTCATCCCAACATCTAATAGTTTTAGTAATTGATCTTAAATTCACATATTCAAAGGAGATATCCTCACAACTAGAGGTTTGGTTTAGATACAAGCATCCCATAGCCTTAGATCATTCTAATATCCAGATATGAATCAGAACTGAGTAGTCTAATTTCAATTGGGTGCTATCTAGGTTGCTAATAGAAATCAAAGGAGATTTGTTAGTCTTTTCTATTACAAGGTGACTTTCTTTTCTTCGCTACCTTACTCCCTTTTTTTGAACTTTTTTAACATGAATCACTTTAGATTAATGCCCATTGTGTATATCCATTTGTTTATTTAATATTTTGGGATTATATTGGAAAATACAAATCAAATTACATCATAACAAATTTAGGTATATTGTGTCACTACCATATTCCTATTGTCCCTATAGTAGCATTAACTTGCAAACTAAAAGGTGGTAAGTTATAACCACATAATCTCTCCAACAAAACTGAGTGAAGCCCCAAGGTGTCACTACTATATTCCTGTTATCCCTATAATCTGAAAAATGTTATTCTACCATTCGCATTACATCCTTGACATAGACACACATGAATAGTTTGGGAGGACGTGAGGATGAATATGAATATTCTCAGCCTATTATTTCCTGTCATGCACTTTTAGGTATTAGTACTCCTCCAAATATTAAGGTGGTAGGTTTCCTTAAGAAATAAAAGTTGATTATATTTATTTACTCTTAGAGGACATACAAATTCATCAATATTAAGTTGGCTAATCAATTTGACTATTTCATTTACCCAACTCTAGAATTTCAAATCTTAATTACAAGTGGGGGTATAGTTAATTATTCTGGTAAATTCCATAGCATAAAGCTATGGGAGACTACCTATTATATTATGTTTTATATTATCATGGATAGGACTAATATTTTTTTTGGATTGTAATGGCTCACCACTTTTTGCATAATTGAGATGAATTTTGAGTAACTATTCATGCTTATTCATTTATAAGGACATTTGAACTACACGGTTTATTGGCTAAATCTATGTAATTAGTTATCTTTCACTAGATGATGAAGATGATCAAAAAAGGTGCAAAGTAATTGTTGTGTGACTATTTTCCATAGAATTTAAGCCAAAAAAGGAGTCTACCCATATTGAATTACCACTGGTGGAGTCTACCCATTTGTGTCTTATACACCCACTCGACTCCTTTGACCCTTTTGTCCTTTTGAAATGGGCTTTATATCAAGGCTCACTATTGTCTAGGTCAACCTAGGGCCTCCCTGAGCTTGACACACATTCTTAAAAATTATACTATTTTTTATTAAAAATTGATTGAAGTATATACAGGCAAATCATTTGGAATTATATTTATTGTATTATTTTATAAAATTTTAGTGATATAATTTGAAAACCCTATTTGTCCAAACAATAGTCATGTGTATGCTCCTTCAGTAGAAGCCTTACTAACATCATAGTTGGGCACACTCCAATAGGGAAAAAATATTACAATAATCCAAGTAGACTATTTGAATATTAGTGATTTCATAACATATTACGATGCTAAATAATGAATAAAAGGGCCAAGTCAACACAAATAAATCATGAATTTTATATAGAGTAAGAAAATATATTAAACACTATTAAGATTAAATACCTAAAAATAAGGATCTATAGAAATAATAGTAACAAATATGGTCAATGCTTCAGACACTCTACAACCTACTCTATTCTAATCTATCAGCTCTCTAAAATGTATGTTCAAAAAAAACTAAGAATATGTAGGAATAGGAATATATCTAGTCAAACATGTTTGTTGGTTTTTGTTCCTCTTTAAAATGTGTGAAAATTATACAGACCCTATTGTGCAAAGTAAATTTGAATTTCAAATTCGTTGCGGACTCCCACCTATTTTTGAATGCAAATGCACCTCGAGAGTAATCAAGTTGAATATAAGGTGAGTGATAAATTTAATATATTAAAATGATATTTATATATATAATATTTATTTAAAATATATATTATATAATTTAATATAATATTACAATACTATATATTATATAATATATTTTAATATTATTATTATAAAATATATATGTTAATATGGTTTAT
This sequence comes from Torreya grandis, assembly GCA_037957365.1. Lineage (NCBI taxonomy): Eukaryota > Viridiplantae > Streptophyta > Pinopsida > Cupressales > Taxaceae > Torreya > Torreya grandis. The sequence goes on along the minus strand of JARHVA010005571.1, from coordinate 634,260 downwards.
AAATCAAATTATTATTATATATTTCAATATAATATATTTAATATAAAATATATAATTTATATATAATATTACTCAATTTAATATATATTTATATATACATTCACATGCATGCATACATATCATGACATATAATGTATGTGTGTGTGTGTGTGTGTGTGTGTGTGTGTGTGTGTGTGTGTGTGTGTGTGTGTATGGGTGAGAGGGGTTATGTAAAGCAAAAAAGTGTAAAATTATAATTGATAGTTAAACCTAGTAATTCTAAACCCTTGTCAATGTCAAAATATTAATTAATTTCATCTTTAAAAATAATTATGGGCACAGATCGATCGATATCTAAATCACCATGCAATGATTTAGTCTATAATGGCTTACATTTTGTGTGTAAAGAGAGAGCCTCTTAGCATGTAATCTCTACATCAAAACTACAACTCCCATGGTTTTGACTATAGTGCATCTATATTTGTTGGATAAGGAGTTAAATTATAGTAGATCACATTTTATCTTGGTGATTAAAATGGATAAATTGTTTTTTTTATAATGGCACTAAGAAAATTAATAGTGACCAAGAGGAATTTTAGTTTTAGAAATTAGATAAAAAATTGAAGTGGACATATATGTTCCACAAACACCATCTATTCCTTTACATAGAGCATAGAGCACCATAATTGGTTTACATAAAATCCAATTAGAAAAACCACCATAATTTATTTACATCAAATCCTTCTCTTCATCTAATTTAAGTTCCAGTGTGTGGAATACCACAAGATCTGCATTAGTGTGGTCAAGTAGTAGTGTTAGTTGGACCATCTCCATTTCCACTCTCATAAGCATCAGTATGGCAAAATTGTCTCGTATGGTACACAAGGGTGTCAGTAAGTATGTCAAGTGCATGTAAACTATAAATCTCTACATCATCCTTCATTGTAGAGGAGATTGTCTTAGGCTAAAGTGGTTATTTGGTAGAGATACTCAAAAGTTGATTAGGCACATGATATGCACCCAACCTATCCTATCAAAAGCCTTTTTATTGGCCCTAAAAATTCTTAATAATAAAATTAATAAATAATTTCATTCAAAATATTAAATTTTCCTCATAAAAGATGAAAGAACCTCATTTTTCATAACTATCCACCATTAGTCTTGAATATTCTTTCTCATCAATGAATGGTGGCAATAGTGGATTGGGAAATGTTTGAATTACATTAGAAGTGGCACATTGGTTTTTGGATTACTAAATAATGAGATTTTTTTTTGTCTCTCAAACTAACCACTAACAATTTGACGTCATCATCTTGTAAGAATTACATCTCTCTATATATTAAGATTCCCATCTATCAATTTCACATGTTACCATTTAATCAAATTCACCTACGTAAGGTAGGGGTCCCATGCTAGGGGATTGTTGATTATTTTTAAGGGCATGCTGCTAAGAAATTATAGGATTATTTTACCTAATTAGTCTTATGTTCTTTTTTAAAAAATTCAATACACGTTGCTCGAAAAAATTATGAGTATTTTACTTTTTTTTTAATATTTTAAAATAAATATGATTGGGTACAAAACTATAGTTGGAAATAGTGAATTCATATTATATGAAATAAAGAGTTTCTAATATTATATTACAAAAACTGTAGCTCGCTTCAAGGTTAAACAACCTCTATGTGAAGCTTTACAAATGTGGGATTGAATGCAGTTTGTAAAGCAACATCTAGGATTTTAGAAGTTGGTTCTTCATTTGATTTGGAGGTGAAAAGGGATAGAATAAAGGAAAATAAATAACATGGAAAGTAAATGTAATCTAAGATGATGCATTGATAGATTTGAAATATTAACCTATAATTTCATAAAATAGATTAGATCCTAAAGCATCATAGACCATAAAGGAGCATAAAGCATGAAATACAATCTATTATATGAGTAAAGACCAAAAATATAGAAGTAGAAGAAAAGGAATAATAGATAGAGGTGATTTTCCACTCCAAACAACATAGAACATCACATACTCATAGATGGAGAATAGAATATAGAAGGTTGTAAGGGCACATACAAAGCATCCAACCACATCTATGAGGTACACCTGTTAAGGTTGCAAAATGAAAATGTTTAGTAACTATCACTACTCCTAGTTTATTACAATGGTTGGTTATCATTTGTTTGTATTCCTACTTTTGTAATCAAGTGCATCAAATACATACACCTTAGTAACTATGTATTTCAAAAAATAATGAACAAGGCCATTGTATACACCAGTCAAAAATGCCAACCAGTCTTGTCTATGGAAATCGATGAACACATCTCTAGATCACTTTATAGCACCTCCAATTAGAAACACCAAGAAACACATTTCATAGTCAGACTTCAAAATTGAAGTTAGTAATAAAATTAGCATTCTAGTCTTATAAACTATAGAAATAAACCAAAGGATTTGAGAGCAGAAATAAACTCACCAGGATAGATATTCATTGACATTTTATCTTAATTTGAATCTATTCAACAAAAGAATTATATATCACTAATTTAAATTACACTTCAAAAGGCCTAATGATTAACTAAAATTTGATGGTCATTTTGTAAAGTAGAATAAACTTTATTCTTTTGTATAATTTTTATGTAATCTAATGGTTCGTAGACTTTTTATAACCAAGTTTAAAGGGATACTAAAAATTAATAATTTTCATTACTGGAAATTAACTGATTGTACATCTATTTTACTACCAATTGTCCCATGTCAAGTGTCATCTGCAACATCAAATTTAATGCTTATGATATGATTTCAACTTCATGATATGTGATTGTATCTTTTAATTTAATTCCTCCCAAACATAATAATTTTTGATAAATTTGCTCTTCGAAGTAATATATCTAATATGATACACATATGGTGAAGCACTGCAATTTTTTAATTCCATACATGTGATCACATTTACCCATTTTTTGATGTTATGTGGCATTATAGTATACATTAAAGGCATAAAAATTCATTAAATTTTGTTAAAAATGTAATATTATTTATGTACCAATAACAATATGTAGATATATTATAATTTTTTTAATCTTGATAAATGAAGTTTTTATGATTCTTGTATTGAAATAATTTTTTCAAGACTAAAGTTGTTTGGCCTACAGTTTCCTATTTAAATTTAACTAATTTTACATTGATGTGATTTGTCCCTATAAATGATGATTTTCAAATCATTTCACTACATATCCAATTGATAATGATGCATGGATCATTTACTTACATTAATAAAAATGCACCTTTTGTGATGGAGAAGGGATACGTGATTTAACCTTGTTGATACGTGATTATTTTAATTTAATTCCCATTTCCTACCAAACATTATTAATGTTTAATAGATTTGATTTTTGAAGTAATGTACTGTGCATATGGTGAAGCGTTGTAGAGTTTTAAATCCATATCGGTGATCATATTTTTGACCCCATAATGTTAAAGCCCATTTTCATGTTACTTGGCATTATACACTACATTAAAGGCATAAAAATTCATTTATTTTATTAAAAAATTAATAATATTTCTGTATTATTAACAAAATATAGAATATTGTATTGAAATATATTATATTGAAATACATAATATGTAATATTGATTTATAACATATGTTAACATATATATTGTATGATATAATAATATTGATTAATATTAAAATATATTTTAAAAAATATATAATATTAATATATAATTAATTAGTTTAATATATGAAAATATTATTATATATATTATAATATTTCAATTATATTTATTTAATAACTAATATAATTCATGTGTGTTGGGGGGTAAGAGGGATTATGTGAAGCAAAATAGTGTAAATCAATAATTAAACCTAATAATTACTCCAAACGCATGACATTGATGTCAAAATAAGTTCATCTTAAAAATAATTATGGGTGCAAATTTATTAGGATCTTAATCACCATGAAATGTTTTAGTGTATGATGGCTTGCATTCTTCATGTAAAGAGATAGCCTCTTAGCATAATCACTATGTCAAAATTGTAACTCCCTTGGTTTTGATTAAGAGGCATCTATATTTGCTAGATAATGAGAACCATAGTTGTGGGTGATCAAGTTTTACCTTGGTGATTACAATGGAGAAATTTCTTTTGTTACAATGGTGCTAAAAAAAATTAGAAGCGACAAAGAAGAATTTAGCTTTAGAAATACGATAAAAATTTGACGTGGATATATATGTTCAAAAGACACCATATATTACAATGTGTATGCCTACTATTATACCACCACCACTTATTTCTCCTAATAATTAATAATGTTACATCTTCCTTAAAAATGTGGATGAAACTCCAGTAATTATGCATTGAAGAGCCTAATAATTATTTTTAAATCATTACCATCAGTTCTAAAGTTTCATGATGATAATTTTACTTCTATTTACATTTTTTAATTTCTATAATTTTCATTGTATTATGTCCTTGTAGTGGATTATTGAATATTTTCTAATTCTGAAGATCCCCTATATGTGATCTAAAACCCATGGTAGGAGACTCATTAAGTGTAATTTATTACGATGAGCCTATTGCTATATTATTGGAATGAAATTCCTTAAATTATACAAATCTACATTTAGATAAAATCTATAAATGGATTCAAAGTCTATATATATAAATATGATATAGTAATGTTCTGAGGTAGACTACTTAATATGCTCTCACATAACCATAATTTAGATAAGCACACAAAATCCTTTCCCAAGAGGTCTTTGAGTTACTAGGTATGATTTTGTGTCACTTATTTTAATTCCCATTTTAGGGTCTAATTCATCTCCAAATATTCGTTTGTAAGTTCAATAAAGGTGACTTTACCTCACATGTATTTGAATTGGTGAGTTAAATTAACTCAAAGGTATTCCTCAGGGGGCTATAAATTAAGGAGTCAAATCCATATTAGACAATTTGCTTATATTACATCTTCAAAAAATGTGGATGAAACTCCACTATTATGCAAGAGATTATTATTTATTAATCATTAGCACAATCTCTACTTCAATATTGCAACTCCCTTGGTTTTGATTAGGAGGCATCTGTATTTACTGGATAAGGAGCACCACAGTTATGGGTGATCAAGTTTTGTCTTGGTGATTGTAATAAAGAAATTGTTTTTGTTACAATGGTGCTAAAAAATTAGAAGTGACCAAGAAGAATTTTGGGTTTAGAAACATGATAAAAATTTGAAGTGGACATATATGTTTGAAAGACACCGTCTATTCTAATATGTATGCCTACTATTATACCACCACCACTTGTTTATCTTAATAGTTAATAATGTTACATCTTGCAAAAAATGTGGATGAAACTCCACTTAGTATGCATTGAAGAGCCTAATAATTATTTCTAAATCATTACCATCAATTCTAAATTTCTATGATGATAATTTCACTTCTATTTCCATATTTGAATTTTAATAATTTTCATTGTAATATGGTCTTATAGCAAATTATTGAACATTGTTTAATTCTAGTGATCCCCTAGATGTGATCCAAAATCCATGGTAGGAGACCCATCAAGTGTAATTTGTTGCAATTAGTCTATTGTCATTTTATTGGAATGAAATTCCCTAAATTATATAAATCTACATTTAGATACAATATATAAATGGATTCAAAGTCTATATATAGAAATATTATATAGTAGTGTTCTGAGATAGACTGCTTAATATGCCCTCACATAACCATAATTTAGATAAGCACACAAAATCCTTTCCCAAGAGGTCTTGGAGTTACTAGGTATGATTTTGTGTAACTTATTTTAATTACCATTTTGGGGTCAAATTCATCTCCAAATATTAGTTTGTAAGTTCAAGAAAGGTGACTCACCCTCTCAGGTATTTGAATTGGTGAATTAAATTATCTCAAAGGCATTCCTGGGGGAAGGGGGATAAAAATTAAGGATTCAAATCCCTATAAGAAAATTTTTTTATGTTACATCTTCAAAAAATGTGGATGAAACTCCACTTATTATGCAAGTAATTATTCTTTCTAAATCATTAGCACAATCTCTACATCAAAATTGTAACTCCCTTAGTTTCAATCAGGGGGCATCTATATTCACTAGATAAGGAGCACCACAGTTTTGAGTGATCAAGTTTGGTCTTGGTGATTGCAATGGACAAATTGCTTTTATTATAATGGTGCTAAAAAAATAGAAGTGACTAAGAAAATTTTCAAGTTTAGAAATATGATAAAAATTTGAAGTGGACATATATGTTTGAAAGACACCATATATTTTAATGTGTATGCCTAATATTCTACCACCTCCACTTGTTTCTCCTAATAATTAATAATGTTACATCTTCAAAAAAATGAGGATGAAACTCTACTTATTATATATTGAAGAGCCTAATAATTATTTTTAAATCATTACCATCGGCTTTAAAGTTCCATGATGATAATTTTACTTCTATTTCCATATTTGAATTTCTATAATTTTCATTGTACTATGGTTTTTTAGTAGATTATTAAAAAAATTCTAATTTTGATGATTCCCTAGATGTGATCCAAAATCCATGGTAGGAGACCCATTAAGTGTAATTTGTTACAATGAATCTGTTGTTATTTTATTGGAATGAAATTCTCTAAATTATACAAATCTACATTTAGATACAATATATAAATGGATTCAAAGTCTATTAATATATAAATACTATATAATAATGTTTTTAGGTAGACTACTTAATATGCCCTCACATAACCATAATTTAGATAAACACACAAAATCCTTTCCCAAAAGGTCTTTGAGTTACTAGGTATGATTTTGTGTCACTTATTTTAAATTTCCATTTTGGGGTCGAATTCATCTCCAAATATTAGTTTGTATGTTCAAGAAAGGTGACTCACCCTCACAGGTATTTGAATTGATGAATTAAATTGTCTCAAAGTTATTCTTGAGGGGGGCTAAAAATTAAAGAATCAAATCCTTATTAGACAATTTTCTTATGTTACATCTTAAAAAAAAGTGGATTAAACTCCACTTATTATGCAAGAGCTTATTATTTCTAAATCATTGGCATAATCTCTACGTCAAATTTCAACTCCCTTGGTTTTGATGAGGGTGCATCTATATTCATTGGATAAGGGGAACCATAGTTGTGGGTGATCAAGTTTTGTCTTGGTGATTGCACCTCCCTTGGTAAACTGCTAGTTACGCCCTCACATAGCCATTATTAATCTAGATAAGCACACAAAATCCTTTTCCAAGAGGTCTTTGAATTACTAGGTATGAATTACCATTTTGGGGTCGAATTCATCTCCAAATATTAGTTTTTAAGTTCAAGAAAGGCAACTCACCCTCACAAGTATTTGAATTGGTGAATTAAATTATCTCAAAGGTATTCTAGGGGGGCGGGCTAAAAATTATCTCAAAGGTATTTCAGGGGAGGAGGGGGGATAAATATTTTTATTACACAATGTACATTGTTTAAATGTTTAATATGTTTAAATATATAAATAATTTTTAAAGTAATCTTATATGTTACAAATTTTTATATAAACTTTTAAATTAGTATAGAATTAAAAATTCTCAAGCGCTTCAAAATTAGGGTTAAGTTTATCTTTTTCTCTTTCCATTATTTTCTCTCAATTTTTCTCTCCATTTTGAAGGTTGAAAAACATTCTTTTATTGACTATTAGGTTAACTATGTTATTAGTGGTTTTAGCATTGACCCTATTTTTCACTATCATTTCTACAGTTATGGTGTTAGTGGTGGAAGCATTGACCCTATTTTTCACTATCATTTTTGTAGGTGCTTCTTGTCATATATTTAATCTATGTAATGTATTATTTTATTGTATCTATAATTTGTGATTTATTTGGCTTAGCATGAACCTTTTATTCATTATTTACTACTTTAAGTTATGAAATCACTAAGATGTGGATAGACCTAAATTTTTGTTATGAAATGGCCAAGATAATGAAATGGTGGAGGTTAGGATTGTTTAGCACTTACTTGTATTCAATAGGGACCTAAATGGTGAATGTGAAGGAAAACCATACATTTTTATCAATTTTAAGCAAATAATGAAATGGTCGAGATAATGAAATGGCCAAGATTAGGATTGTTTAGCACTTACTTGTATTCAATAAGGACCTAAATGGTGAATGTGAGGGAAAAGCGGACAATTTTTTATTAACTATAAATAAATAATGAAATGGTAGATATTAAGATTGTTTAGGACTTCCTTGTATTCAATAGGGACCCAAATGGTGAATGTGAGGGGAAAGCAGACATTTGTATTAACTGTAAGCAAATAATGAAATGGGAGATAATGGAATGGCAAGATTAGTATTGTTTAGTGGTTACTTGTATTTAACAAGGACCCAAATGGTGAATGTGAGGGGAAAGTAGACATTTTTTTATTAACTGTAAGCAAATAATAAAATGGCCAAGCTAATGAAATGGTAGATATTAAATTTGTTTAGCACTTACTTTTAATCAATAGAGATCTAAATGGTGAATGTGAGGGGAAAGTAGACATTTTTTATTAATTTTAAGGAAATAAAGTCCTATGATGCAAGAGGGTTTCAATGGTTCCATCATCTCTATCTCATTGCATCATTCATCTATTGGCTTTATTCAGGATACTGCAAATTGTTTCTATTTTAGACTGAGTTAAAAAGTCATTTTTTGGCCTATTCTAGGTTATTATTATTTGAGTTTATTTTTTTCATTTTATACTAAGTTGAAAAGCCATTTTTTGGCGTGGAAAACTTTTCCCTCATGCTACGTCATAAACTATAATGAATGAATGAATAAATAACACCTAATATTATTTTTTGGAGTGGCAAAATTTTCCCTCATGCTTCGATATTATTGGGTAGATAGGTCCTATGCATCATTATATATTAAAAATTTACTTATAAAATATTTTCACCTATTATATAAGAGCAGATATTGTTTAGGGAGAAGTTTTTGAGGGTGGGAAGTAATAGGGGCCAAAATTTTGTATGGCTACTCCTTTTTGGTTGCTAGATATCATGTGTATCCAATCAATTTTTTATTTTTTTAAACAAAATTTTAGTAGTAAAATTCTCCTAATTTCTCTCATCATCATGCATTACACATAATTTTTTTAGTCTTCAAAGCACATCCTGATATCTTCAAAGCGTCCAATAAAGTTCTTTTGATCACCCTGTACAGATCTTTAAAGCATTCATAGACTTCTTCAAAGCATCTTATGTATTTCTTTAGATCACACCTAGATCATATTCAAATAAATTATGGAGCATCTTTAGAGTGTCTTTGAAGCATTTAATCATCAGAGCTCACTTGTCGAATACTTAAAATTATATCCAAAAGAGTTGTAAAAATTGTGTTGCCTTCTCAAAATTACCCCATCATTGGGATGTTTTACTGTACTCAAAATTACCCCATGATTTGGATGTGTTTCTCTACTCAAAATTACCCATCTATGGTATGTGTTTCTATACTCAAAATGGTGATATTCATCTAATTTAGACACAATAACAAAGTCAAGAATCAATAATAAATTACATAAAAACAATGAACAAATTGCATTCATATCCTACTTAAATCAAACTTTAACTATTAAATGCAATAAAATATATAACTAAATACAACACTTTAGGGATAACTTATATAATTATGATAAGTTATATGAAATGCTTGTCATTTCTCCCCCACACTTTACCTTTTGCAAGTCCTCTCCTTAAGAAGTGGAATATTGATCCTTAATCCAAATTTCTTGATTTAAACCTCTGACTCAGATCATAAACTTCAAAATGATGGCCCTAATCATGGTGGGGCCTTGGAAAGAATCTAATATCTCTGACAATTGTATACACTCAAGCTTCAAATTCAACTTCTGCTTGAGAATTCCAACACCGCCATGGAGATAGAGGACATAGACTGATAGGAAGCCTAAACCTCATCCCAATCTAGACATCTGGACCTCTTTCCTCTAAGCATTGAGTGATTATCTATAAAACTAATTTGGCTCTTTTGAGACTCCATTTAATATTGGTGGGATTAAGGACTTCCCTATTCTTTAACTTAATAGGTAATGTCTCCCACCTAGCAAGGCTTGCATTGAAACTATTAGCATAAAGGTGGTTTAGAAAATATTTAAAATCAGCAATATTAGATCTCAATAACTCATGATACTTGTTCTTCATATACATATGATATAGTGGTTGAAAAGAACAAATAAGTTTATTTGCTTCTAAAAATTGTGGTCTCATGCATAACCCATTGGTACTTAGTAATTCCAAAAATCTATTATTGTCTTGTTATCATGCCATTTGGTTCCTTAGAGTGGAGATAAAGGCATGCAATTATGTCTCTTCAACAAATAAATTTATTAGAAAACTAGATTGATATCCTAACAACAAACTAAAATTATAAAATTCACAAATGGCATCCTACCTTTCTTTAATGCTCTTTAGAAAAATTTCCATAAATGCATGCTCATCTTCAAAGATATATGAAAAGCCAAGGGAAATTAATTGAATTTGCCATTTATAAAACTTCTCATGTAATAAAAGAACATAAACTGATAAAGGCTACCTACATGCTAATATTTTCTCAGAAATAACACAAATGTGTTGGATAGAAGCCTATGTTTTGTGCAATTATATTTGGGATTCTACCAATTGCTTTTGAGATTCCTCCTTAAGTTTAGCAATATTATCTTTCAATTTTTGAATTTTCTTCTGGGTGATATGCCAGATAGATATTATTTTATGTAATGGAATAGGCAAAAAGGGAACAGCTCTTATCGGACCCTCTATCTGAACTAAAATCTCTCATGTTTCTCTTTCTATGGCCTGAATATAGGCTTATAACTCAAAATTGAGAGTGGAAAGCTCTATTATTTTATTAGTATGTTAGGCAATCATTGTATTTCTATCATAAATACTTTATCTTAGATTATTAATCAAATTATGCTTATCAACATTGGCATTTTGCAAATCAGTAATCTAAATGTCCTTGATAGCAAGAGAATTCCACAAATTAGTAATCTGAGTGTCCTTGATAGAAAGAGAATTTTGTAAATTACTCAATTCTTGGGTCTATGAAAATAGTACATTATGGACCCTAGTCTATTCAACTTGTATTCCTTGAAGAATTATTTCTTATTCACTAACTCTAGTAATAGATTCTTCCCATGTTTGTTTCAAATTAGAAATCATCAAATCTTTACCTATCAAAGTTGAATAGAGAACATCTAACTCTATTTGTTGAGGTATAATTATTTCCTCATGGCATGATAAAGCCATGGCATGCTATAAATATTTTTCTTCATTGATAGAATGTGGAGAAGATGGATCTTCTTCAATCAAGGGTACATTACCCTTATCAACAATAGAGGGCATACGACACTTTGCTTCTTGAGGTACAACTTTTGCATCCTTCACATCTTCTTGCTAGGGATCCCTCTACAAATACAAATTCTTCTACATCTTGCACATCTTCTTCTTCTTCCTACAAGATAAGTTAGTGAATGCATCAAAGTTTAGTTGGAGGAGGATGAGGGGTGTCTGAAGAAATTCTCATTTGTCACTTTGATCTCTAATGTAGTATCTTCAAAACCAATGGTGGTGGAGATGGTTGTTCTATAATTTCAACTATGGGTTCTTCAATTTGGATTATAGTGGAAGGAGGAGAGGTAGGGCATGGTGTCTTTTTAGTAAGAACTGGAGAAAAAATTTAGAGGAAAGAGGACTAAGCCTTTTCATCCCTTAGTTTATTAAGAAAATAATGTTGACAAATGATTGTAACCAGCCCATGATGGTAGGTAGACCCAATACCTCATCTTATCTTCCAAGAAACATTAATCAGAGCATTGTGAAGGAAAGAGGGAAGACTGATCTTATATTCTTCTTGAACAACTCATCTCCTCAAGTGAAGGAGTCTCATAGCATCTCCACCCACTATTTTAAATTGACCATCACAAGTGATATATTTCATTATTTAAAAAACAACATTTTGCCAAGGTTGAGGAAGACTTTCTCTCAGAATTTTTTTGGCCACTCCTTGGGGGGATTTGGCTAGTTTTGGGTGTGGCTCATTTCCTTCAATAAACATATAAATTAGGTTATAAAAGTTGATATCTTCAATGTCAACTAATCCATCCTTAAGAATCCTAGATAGAGCACTAATTATAGATGGATTTATTAGAATGTTTTTCCCTTTGATAATAGCATGATCTTCATCAAAATTCTCATAGAATTATTGCACAATTTCTTTATGGAATCCTTGAAACATTTTTAAGATATTCAACCAACCTACTATTCCAAATACATCTATAGCTACTTCATATTGTAGCAATGCATCAAAGGATTCTATTTCACTTTTTTTTTCTCCCACCCATCTTTGGAACAAGCATTATTTAATTACAAATCTAACTATACTATAAAAACATAGAGATCAAATTTGTAAAGGGAACAAGGGAAGCAAGAGGTTAGAGGTATGACTCAAAAATTATTGGTAGAAACAATACAAAAATGAATATCAAAGTAGGTTATATTATGTGATTATGACAAGAATGATGGTGGTAGTTATGGGTATCTCTTTAGAGCATGCCATGCGAGATATAATGAGAAGGTGCTTTAATCAGTCAAGTAGTAATGATGTTTTATAAAGGTCATTATTGGTAGTACTGGGAGAAATAATTCTAATTAATTATGCATCATACCAAATATTTTTTAAATACCCTCTATTTAAAACATAGTTACATCAATATTGTTTGAAAATATTATTTGGAAACATCATCACAAAATACCATCAAAACAATTCTTTTGGAGATCTTTTGAAAACACCATCAGATCAAATTATGGATTGTGGTAGTGTTGGTCTAATGGCATTATTTTGATTCTAAATAATGGAGGTGGATTCTTCCCATTCATGATTTTTCATCTTAGGAGCATAACTATCTGTCTTTGAAGCATAGCTTCTAGTCTTTAGAGCTAAGTCACTAGTCTTTAGAGCTAAACCTTCAGACTTCAGAGCAAAATTGTAGTTAATTTAGACTTTGTTTATATATATATATATATATATATATATATATATATATATATATATATATATATATATATAATTATAAAGCACCTTATATATAAACTATATATATAATTATAAAGCACCTTATATATAAAGTACCTAATTTATTAGAAAAACTTTATATATATTTAACACCTTATATATATATATATATATATATATATATATATATATATATATATATATATATAAACTTATATATATGGTTTTGTTTGTATGTATTTGTAGCCAATTGCATCTACTTAATCCATGTCTTTTCTAAAGAACCACTTGGGGGATCTATTGATGGAGGCGATGGTTCAGCTAGATTTAGCCCTTAAAAGGTAGATGTCTTTAGAGGAAACCTCTCCACATGGTAGAATAAGTCATTATAGTGTTTGTCATCTATTGCCAATGCAATGGTATTAAAATTGGTGTCTTGAAAGAATATGTTTATCCCATATGATTAGAGAAATGGGACCTATTTTGACTTGGAAGTTCTATATGTTCCTACTTTGGCCATGGCTTTCAAATTTTGATTGATGAGATCTTATATTGTCTTAATGTGGGATGAATGCATAGAAGACCTTTTTGGCAAGCTTGATTAATGCAATGTTGATGGCAATCTTGCTTCATGTCATATTAATGGGAAAGATTATAAAACTTTGAATTATTGATTTTAGTAATTAATTGATCTAGAATTCAAGTTTACTTTAATTTTATTTTGATTTTCCATCATTTTTATCTTTAAATCTAAAGATTACCACTTTTCAACATGTGGCTGCCACCTCAGATACAAATAAGTAATCACACGGCCTAAATATGACTAAGGTATCTAGTTGGCTTGAAATATGTACATGTGGTACCTTTTGATTACCTCATAGATTCTTAGAATGAATCTTTGCATGATGACTCATCTATTTCTCACCACTTGGTGACCCTTAATTCATAGAGAGCTCTTGGGTGGTGCCTTTTAATTTTGATACCTTGAATGGGGAATCCACTCGTGTGCCTATTTGAAAGGTATCTCTTAAGATATACTTTAAAGTGTAAATCCAATTTTGTGCATGTTTGAAAGGTATGTCCCAGGAGATACCTTGAAGGTATTACAGGGGCCTTCAAAATATCATCTAGTAGTGCCTTCCATGTAAAGGAAAATTCCACCTATTCCTTGAAGGATAAATCCTCTCTTGTGCCTATTTAAAAGGTATATTTTAAGATATACCTTGAAGTATAAATATACTCTTGTGAATATTTGAAAGGTATATCCTAGGAGATACCTTGAAGGTATTATAAGGGCCTTCTAAATATCACCTAGTAATACCTTCCATGGAAAGGAAAATTACACTTGTTAATTGAAGGAGAAATCCACTCTTGTCCCTATTTGAAATGTATCTCCTAGGAGATAACTTGAAGAGGAAATCCACTCTTGTGTATGTTTCAAATTTGTCTCATACAAGATACATTTAAGGTATTATAGGGGCCTTAAAAATATCACCTAGTAGTGTCTTTTGTGTAAAAGAAATTTCACTTGTTCCTTGAAGGGGAATTTGACTCTTGTGCCTGTTTGAAACATATCTTATATGAGATACCTTGAAGGTGAAATCCAATCTTGTGCATGTTTGAAAGGAATATCTTAATATATACCTTGAAGGTATTATAAAGGCATTCAAAATATCACCTAGTAGTGTCTTCCATGTAAAGGAAAATTCCACTTGTTCCTTGAAGGAGAAATCCACTCTTGTGCATGTTTGAAATGTATCTCCTAAGAAATAAATTGAAGGTTAAATCCAATATTGTGAATGTTTTAAATTTATCTCCTAATATATACCTTGAATTTATTACAAAGGCCTTCAAAATATCACCTAGTAGTGCCTTTTATGTAAATGAAAATTCCACTTATTCCTTGAAGAAGAAATCCACTTTTATGCATGTTTCAAAAGTATCTCCTATGAGATACCTTGAAGGGTAAATCCACTCTTGTGCATGTTTGAAATTTATTTTCTAGGAGATATCTTGAAGGTATTACAAGGGCCTTCAAAATATCACCTAGTAGTGTCTTCCATGTAAAGGAAAATTGCACTTGTTCCTTGAAGGGAAAATCCATTTTTATCCCTATTTGAAATGTATCTCATAGGAGATACCTTAAAGGGGAAATCCATTATTTTTAATTTTTTAAAGGTATCTCTTAAGAGATACCTTGAATTTATTACAAAGGCTTTCCAAATATCACTCAGTAGTGCCTTTTGTGTAATGGAAAATTCCACTTATTCCTTGAATGAAAAATCCATCCTTGTGCCTGTTTGAAAGGTATCTCCTAGGGGATACCTTAAAGGGTAAATCCACTCTTGTACATGTTTGAAAGGTATCTCATAATAGATACCTTTTATTTATTACAAAGGCCTTCAAAATATCACCCAATAATGGCTTTTGTGTAAAGGAAAATTCCACTTATTGAAAGAGAAATCCACTCTTGTACCTATTTGAAAGGTATCTCCTAGGAGATACCTTGAAAGGGGAAATCCACTCTTATGCATGTTTAATATGTATCTCCTAGGAGATAAATTGAAAGTATTAAAAGGGCCTTCAAAATATCACCTAGTAGTGGTTATCATGTAAAGGAAAATTGTGCTTATTCCTTGAAGGAGAAATCCACTCTTATCCTTATTTGAAATGTATCTCCTAGGAGATACCTTGAAGGGGAAATCCACCCTTGTGCATGTTTCAAAGGTATCTTCTTCACTTTTTAATCTCCAATAAATTTCATTAGCAGAAGTGAACCTATAGTTTCCACATGCCCTCGCCCTAGCCCTCCTAAGTTTTAAAGCATTCCCTAGAAGATAGTTATTAACTCACCTCTCCCATCATTAATTTTAGAGTATAAATACCCATTGTAAGATAATTATTATGATCTCTCCTAGGGGCATTAGAGTATAAATACCCATCTCCTCATTTGACAAAATAATTAGACGCATTGATATTTTGATAGCATTAATAAATTATAGAGAACATAAAGAGCAGAGATAACCGAGCTAAGAATTGTGAGAATTTGTGAGTAGGGATTATTAATCTAGTGCCTTAAGTAAGATAGAGCGTGGTTTTGAAAAATAATTCTTGATGGAGACTTATACATATTCATTATCACTAGTGTAACTATGGGCAAAACCCATTTGAGGGTAAATATCAATGCAAAATTTTGAAAGCTTCAAAAAATTGATCAGGCTAATCAAAATAATGTGTGATGACAAGCAAAAAGAGTGGCACCTACACATTAATATATCCCAATGGTTGGATTTCATCACCCCTAAATATATTTTAAATACTTCCTCATATGATCTTGTATATGAGAAGGAAATAATTATGCCAGTATCATCAAAAATCCTTGCATAGGAGCTCTTGAAGGTTGTTGATATTAAAGAAAATAGATCAATAGAGGTTCAACTTGCTAAATTTCTCAAACTCCAAGAGGTGAGGGAATAAGAAAGTGATGTGAATCTAATCTAACAATAAGTGGTTAAGTGATGGTTTAATAGGAAGTTGTTAGACCTGGGATTTAAAATTGAAGATTTAGTTCTCAAATATGATCAATGGGTTGGAAAGCTAGGACAAAATGCAAAGCTCAATTCTCTTTGGAGAGGACCATTTTGCATCATCAGTGATAGGTGGGGGAATGCTTATGAATTAGAATATCAAGAGGGTAATGCATTGGAGATCCCCATCAATGGGATTGATATGAAGTATTTTAACTAATTTACCTGTTTTCCCCTTTGTACATAATTAGCTAGTTTCCCTTTCTATTGTATGTTTCTTTTTTTTGTTGTCATTTCCCCTTACTTCCTTTTCCTTCCCTTTGTTGTTTCATTTTCAAATAAGTTCCATTAGCATAAGTAAATATTATATTTTCCATGCATCCCCTCCCTAATCCTCCCAAATCAACAAAAAACATTCTCTAAGAAATGGTTATCTACCTACCTTATTTACCATTAATGCCAAATGCCCTTATCATTTATGGGGGCACATGATTTTAAAATATCTCATCATGGGCTTGCCTAGTGGCATTAATTTATGAATACACTTACCTCATCCAAGTCAACTGTTATACACATTGAGATCATCAAGAACATCGAGAAAATTGAGAGAGACAAGAAGGGTTGAGTTTATAGTTGCAAGTAACAAAGTAGAGAACCATTAATCCAAACTTTCAATAGAAATAGAGAGTAGTTTTAGAGAAAAATATTCACTAATGGAAGCTTATACATCTTTATTAGGAATCAACCAGCATCCCATCAAATAAAAAACATGTGGGTCGAGTAGTGGGGGTGACCTTTCCCTCAAACACATAATAAGCAAAGTCAATGCTTCTATCCCTGCTCCAATAAAATGAAATGTGCCCAACACCAAAAAATAATCTAAGGGGGAATAGAGGGATCAAACATTGGTCACCGACTTCATAGATAATATCTTCAACCTAAATTCAGCTAAGAACCCTAAGAGTCTAAGAGAGGGAACTTAAATTTAAATGATCATAAGGGCTATTAAAAATGATTATGATTCATTCAAATACAAGTTATGGGAATGTACACTAGCACATTTCATGGTTCCTTATGTTTGTCCCTGCTCAAAGATCATCACCCTCTATGTGCAAATATATGATGCCTACTATAGCACAATTAATGGAAATACCCATTTGAGGATTAAAATTGGAATAGATAACATTAGGGAGATGCTTTAGGTCCCCAATCATTTAAAGGCTAAGATCTATAGCATAGATAGCCTCTAGAATGTTTGAGATTCCCAAGTTTAAGAAAAGGGAGGCTTCCTTAGATTTATCCTCAAAATTGAAATCATAGAGATGCTTCATATGCCCATTTCCCTCAAGAGGTTTCCCATGCATCACCTGAGAGAAACTCTATCCGTGTTGGCCTTCGTCTTTAGAATGGACTCTAACACCAACATTGAAGACTTCTAGCTAGGGGAACTCTTCCTCATAACCTCAGCATAGAAGGGACAAGCTTTTAGATTGGATTTTGTGTAATCTATCATCACCTCTATAAGAGATGAGCTAGAAAAAAACTTCAATAGTGGGTACCTTATGGTACTCATAATTCCTTCTACATCTCATTTTGTTCTAGAATCCCTAGTTTTTCTCCAAATAACTTAACCTTAGCTCCTCTAAAATAGACATCTTCCCCAATGTGGTGAACCCAATCACTATATGGACCCATATCATGTCTGTCACAAAGGAATAATATGAGTTTTTAGAGTTTTTTATGGCTTCAATTCTCATCAACCTCAGCATAGATCCCCTTAAATTCAAAATGATCGAATCACAACTAGCATGGTTTACTGAAATTAAGGTCCTAATTAATTAGTTCTAGGGAGCCCACTTCTCATTCCTTAGAGTACATAGTTTATAGGAATAATTGTTCTAGCTCCTATGCATACTAACAGATCAGACTCTAGCCGTAGAGTATGCTTGTCAACTCAATATGGTAGATTCCATCTACAGGGTAGGGAAGAAGAAAAAAGTCTTATATGATGTCCCCTTCATAAGAGGAGTCATTAAAATGTGTAAAAGGCACCAAGAATGCCTACTCATAGCCAAGCTAGTGGAGCTTGGCCTAGACCTAATAGATGATAGATGGAACTATGATCCAACTAGATACATAGTAAACTTGAAGACTACTAGTGCCCTTAGGCATCAAGCCTAGCCTTACCTGAAGTAGAGGAAGTCACCTGTCAAAGACATTCCCCAAAATTATGTGGACCTAACTCATATCTCACTGGATACTATCAAACCATGGGAGTCTTTCTATGAGAAGGTCTGAGATCACAACCCAACCAAGAAATTGTCAAAGGTGATGAAGAAGTAACTCAAAGAGTTAGGATGGAGTAAAGAGAAAAAGGTTGCCTTTACAAAATATAGGTATAAGATCAACCTAACCTATACCAAGCTCGATAAGGATCATAGAGATAGAATCTTTGATAAGCTTTGGGAGGAGCATCATTAAGATGAGGGCTTAGTAGAGGAATAATCCTCCCTTGAAATAATGATAGGAGGAAGATACTCTTGGGTTTATAGCAGGAGTCACACTAATGTAGAAAGAGGCCAAGGTCTTGGAGGTTCAAAATCATTCCTCATGGCCATCTCCCTTGTACTCATGCTCCAAAGCTTTGTAACAATAATAGTCTCCCTTTGGGCACCTCACAATTGGTTCATCTTAGTATAAGCGACTTAAGGCACCCAAATCTATCCCTCTACTTGAGCCCACATAGAAGAAAATTTGCTTCTCAGATCCCCACCTTTCCACTTCCACCTCTCTCATTACCTCCATAATTTCATCCACCATCTTACCTTAGGTTATGGTAATCTGTACTACTTAGGTAAGAACCACCTTGGCCCTTCTCTCATATTTTTCCACCCAATCCTCCACCAAAATTACATCACTTTCCTCTATATTATCGATCTCCTCCTACATGCCTTTCCTCACCCTACCACCTTCAACTTCAAAATCATCCTCCATCATGGTACACTTGGCATTCTCCCACTCTACGAGATCCCACCATTCTCCCCTTCTACCCTCACCTTAAATCCAACTTCCTCTAGACTAATGGTTCTCGTAACTTCACACTAGCAAGTAACTATTGCATTCATCCTACCATAGGAAATCCCCTTCATGGGGGAGAGCATTTAATAGTCAGATTAGTACTAGCAATAGGTGAATGCAAGAAGAGTAGCCTAAGAGGCCAAAATGGAAATAAAGAGAGGGAAGAAGGCCAAGGCCTATGTTGAAACTCACATACAGTCATTTTATGACCTTACATAGCAATCCCTTATGGTTTCTCATCTGACCCCCCAAGTATTCAAGCCCTAAGGATAGATAAGACTAAGGGACTACATTATTTAAGCTATCAGCCTCAACTTTAGCTAGGTTAGGCCCACTAATAGAGTCAAGCTGATGCAAGAGACACAAAAGTACATTACCACATACTATCTCAAGGTGACCCAATAACTAGAAAAGACCAAGATAGAGCTTATAAAAGTGAAAGCTATGGTCAAATGCCTTAGTGTTGAGGATAAGGCCAAATATGTAGAGCTTAATAAAGCAAGGTCTTACCTACATAGTTGCATCTCTAATGAGAGATTCCAAGTATAAGTTAACCTACAAGTGGCCATAAAAAATGAGTTGTAGGAGAAGGAGACTAAATTGGCTCAAGTCCATAAGGGGATCTCCATTTTTTAATGATCATATCAACAATTACAATAAAAGGTGTAGTAAGAATCCTCAATCAAGGACCAAGAAATTGAGAATCTAAAAAATGACCTTGTTGCCCATCCACAAGCCTCAAAAATCCTCTCTATGGTACAAAAATTATACAAATCCTATTGGGAAAGGATCAAGGTCATAGTGGCAAACCTGAAGATGGCACTAAATTTCATTAAAAATGCATAGAAGCTAGCCTCTCTAGTAAGCACATCTATTGATTAGGTGACCACCTTCATCTCCCTTAAGGTCTTAGAGTTAGAGAGTCTTGTCTAAAAGCTCTATAGTGCTTCTCACAAGAAGCTACAAGTAGTAGGGGTGACTAATCGAAGGTAGGTGGTGGCCAAGGTCAACAAGTTTCTTGGTTGTAGCAAGGTAGCCAATAAGTTTAAGGCATTCCTTAATGCCTTAAATCATGTGGTCTAAAATAGGTGGTGATGCATCAAGTAGTTAGTCCAGTTAAGAATTTCCTCCCATTTTTTGGTAGATAATAGTGTCCTCCCTAAGGACTAAATCAAGGCACTACTTGAGCAAAATCAAAATGACTAGATTATATTCAATACTCTCGATCAATCACCTAATGTCTCTGAGGTGGAGAAAATTTTATACCCACTCACCTAGCTAGAGTTCTAAATGCTGACAGTGGTCAAAGTCTTGGAAAACATCTCCTTCAAGGAGATAATAGATCTAGATAGAGCCTTTGAGGCTCTAAAAAAGGAGACCTAGTTGAAGGAGGAAAAATGGGCACCCTTACAAGTAGCCCTTCAAAAAATTTAGGTGTCTACACCTTCCTCCCATTTTTGAAATTTTGATTTGACTAGTCTAAGTACTAGAGTTTTGGGTTATCCCATCTATAGGAAAATTCCCCTATGAGTCACCAAGAGCTATGGATCTTAAATCCACATTTGTCAGTTTTAGAAAAACTCATATTTGGATTTGGGATCACTCAATAGTTATTAGTTCCTTGACACCTTTCAATGGTTCCCCTTTCAGTCCTTCCTTCTTGGGGAGCCATTTTCAAATTTTTACCTAAGTACCAGTCTTCATCCACTTCTAACACATAGCACCCCTACACTCAATCTCACTGAAGAAATCCCCAACCCCTTCAAAGAGATGCTAGCTTGATGCATGTCATCTTTGTGCTTGTTTGGGAGTGGTGTTAGTTTGCTAGAACTTAAAGAAGTGCCATTGGAAGAAAGTGTGGGTCCCTCTTTTCAAGAAAAAAAATTTAAACACTTTAATCCCAACTTAAAATGTAATACAATTATTTTAAGTGGGACCAAGGTTGTTAAACACAGCATAGGTAGGATAGCTTCAAAAGTATATAAGTGACACCAACTCACTTCTCCTAAGTGTAGTGGCCATAATAGAAAAATGTAGTTGTGCCATATATAGGATCTAGAGGCTAATTGCACTCATGAGCTTAAGACCCTCTTATAGTTGCCATGACACCATCATGAGCATGAGTATTAGAATCTCTTAGTGTCATTTTCTTAGGGTGTCACCTCGGCTATATATTATAGGATCTTCCATTTTAGAGGGGGTTGGTTATTATTTTTTACTAGTTATCATATTTAGTATTCTTGGTTTTTCAACCATTGTAATAGACTAAGATAGTAGCGGTTAGAATTTTTCTATTTTGCAACTTTAACAGGTGCACCTCACAAATTTGATTGGATTCTTTGTATGTTCCTTTCATGGCCTTCTATATTATGTTATCCATATATAATGAAGAAGATGTGATGTTATATGTTATTTGGATTAGATAATTATCTTTATCTATTTTTTCTTTTCTTTTACTTCTATAGTTTGGGTCCTTGCTTGCATAATAGATTGTAGCTCATGTTTTATGCTCCTTCATGGTCTATAATGCTTATGGACATAATCTATTTTATGCAATTATATATTGATGTTTCAAATCTCTCAATGCATCACCTTATGTTAAATTTACTTTACATGTTATTTTTTTTCCTTTATTCAAACTTAAATGAAGAGCTAACTTATAAAATCCTTCAGGTTGATTTATAGACCATAATTTGGTCTCACACCAATAAAGCTTATGCCTTTCATGTAAATAAAAATTGCACTTGTTCCTTAAAGGATAATTCCACTCTTGTCCATATTTGAAATGTATCTCCTAGGAGATACCTTGAAGGGGATATCCACTCTTTTGCATGTTTGAAAGGCATCTCCTAGGAGATACATTGAAGGTATCATAGGGTCTATCAAAATACCACCCAATAGTGCCTTCCATGTAAAGGAAAATTGCACTTGTTCCTTGAAGGAAAAATCCACTCTTGTGTTTGTTTGAAAGGTATCTCTTAGGACATACCTTGAAGGGTAAATCCACTCTTTTTCATGTTTGAAAGGTATCTCTTAGGATATACCTTGAATTTATTACAAGGGCCTTCAAAATATCACCCAGTAATGCCAAAATAGGAGATTCCACTTGTTTACCATTTGTTTATACACCTACTAGTAGTGTTTTTCATGTAAAGTAAACTTCCACTTGTTCTTTGAAGTAAAAATCCAATCTTATGCCTATTTGAAATGTATCTACTAGGAGATACCTTCAAAGGGAAATCCACTCTTGTACATGTTTGACCTTGAATATATTATAGGGGCCTTCAAAATTTCACCCAGTAGTACCTTCCATGTAAATAAAAATTACACTTATTCTTTGAAGGAGAAATCCACTCTTATCCCTATTTGAAATTTATCTCCTAGGAGATACCTTGAAGGGGAAATCCACTCTTATGCATATTTGAAAGGTATCTCCTAGGAGATACATTAAAGTTATTACAGGGGCCTTCAAAATATAACACAATACTGCCTTTTGTGTAAATGAAAATTCCACTTTTTCCTTGAAGGAGAAATCCATAAAATGGACTTTAGGCAACACAAGTAACAATTCATAGCAACATTGGAAGGGTTAAAACCATGATCATCTAAAAACATGTCCATTAATCCAAATGAGAGTCAGGAATAATTTACAAACAAAAAAAGACCCTAATTGTGTTCATTTCTAAATAAAATTCCATTGAACCTATAATATAGAAACACAAGCAATAATTCATAGCAACATTGGAAGGGTTAAAACCATGATCATCTAAAATCATGTCCATTAATCCAAATGAGAGTTGGGAATAATCTACAAGCAAAATAAGCATGGATGATCTCCAAATTGGAAAATGTCACTTAGCAATGAGTGATATTGGTTCCTACAGACAATAGGAAATATTAAAGTTAGCGCTTAAGAACATAAAAAAACTTTAACCAAGTGGCATAGATTAAAGTTTTAAACATGATAAAATGACCATGGAATAAATAAATTTTGATGAAATCAATGTCTTAGGAAAATCATTTCATAGGCCAAAGTAGCAATGATAAAAAACTTAAAGGGTATTTGAAAAAAAGTCCAAAGGGTAATTTTAAAAGCTTCATAGGGCACTTCTCATCGAGAGAAGGTCTAGGACTAAAGTCTCAAAGGGTAAGTCTGAAGGGAAAAGGCCCATTCCATAAAGGCCAAAGGGTACTTTCAAATAGCCTAAAGGGTACTTTTAAATAGCCTAAAGGGTAATTTTAAAAAGCCTGAAGGGTACTTTTAAAAATCCCAAAGGGTACTTGTAGAAGGTCTGAAGGGTACTTTTATAAGGCTCAAAGGGCACTTCTCATCAAGGAAAGGGCCTAGGACAAAAGTCCCAAAGGGTAAGTCTGAATGGCATAAGGGCCATTCCAAAAATGTTGACGGGTAATCATGGAGGGAAAAGGGCCATTTTGAAAAAGGGCCAAAAGGAAATTTTATAGGGTAATTGTCCTTGCCAAAACTCTTGAAGGGTAAGTTATATAAAGCTTAAAGGGTATGTACCCTTTTGGTCATTTTTTTAGAAAAATTGTAATGGCAAGATTACTGCAAGGAAATGTTTCAAGATTTTTTAGTCAAATAAAATGTCTGATGATAAAAGTTTAAAGGGTTATTTCAAAAGGGCAAAGTGATAAAACATTGAAGGGTCTTTCCAAAAAATCCCTTCACATTTAATCTTTGAATTAAGACACCTTTACCACTCGATAAGATATAGAAGACCTTATACATAATAATTAATAGTATTGTTAACTACCTTCTTTAATTGAAACACCTATTTACTCATTGAATCCTTTTTTCACTATAATAATGATTGGTAAGTTCCACCTCAAGGTAGTTTACTACAAGACTCCTTGTAATACATTAATGGGTGAGTTGAAATTATCTCCTTAAGGGTAACATAAAGGTATCTTAATGGGTGAATTGAAATTATATCCTGTAGAAAGTTTCACTTTAGGAAGTTTTCAAAATAGGGGGAAGGGTAGAGTAGAAAATAAAGTCCCTATGATCACATAGACAAACATAGTCAAATAATCTCAAAAAGTTTGATATAGGAAAACTTAGATATTTGGGCCAAGGTTTCTCCTAGAAGATACCTTGAAGGATAAATCCATTCTTGTGCCTATTTGGAAGGTATCTCATTGAATCCCTTATAGACCTCTATAACACTGGGCAAGTTCAACCTCGAGGTATCTATGGATTGTAATCCACATTTTGAAGTTTTGGGTCAGTTATCCTTTTCATCATCAACATGCTTAATGAATTTCAATGGGTGGTGTATTGGCCTCCTCTTTCTCAAGTTCCCCTTCTTCATTTTTTGGCTAAGTCTCAGTCCCTTCCAATGACTAGACGTGTCATCATGGTGCTCTTCAGGAAAGAAGGGAGTTATTCTTTAAAGTAAATGCACACCATTGGTTGAGGGAAGTGGGCCTCACTTATAATAAGAATTCTAGAGGTATTTTAGATGAATAAATTCATCACCATAGTGTTTCTTCTAAGCATCATGGGAATCTTGAAGGTTGCTTCATAGATCACAATTATGTTCCACATCTATAAAAATTTCCATAGGAAACTATTTATTGAGAGAAATATTTTTAGGCATCAATAATATCCACTAGGAAATTATTTCATGGGTAACTTGAAGGTATCTCCTAGGAAATACCTTTAACATATTACAAACCTCAATAAAACTAGGTAAGTTCAATATCGAGGTATCCAATAGGAGATTCCTTTGAGGTCCTTATAATACCTTCATGGGTAACTTGAAGGTATCTCTTAAGAGATACCTTGAAGATATTAAAAGGACCATCAAGGTAAAGGAAAATTTTAGAGGTACAACAAGGTAATTATTCAGATCTAAAACTATTAATGTAACATGGAAAATTATTAAATTAGATTGAGGTAGAAAGAGCATGTGTACAAGAGCATCTAAAATGTGGGCTCTCCCAAGTATTAGAAGGCCCTTTAAGTTATCAAGTTATCAACTAGTAGTACTTTCAAGGTAAAGGAAAGTTCTATTGGGATATACATTCAAGATGAAGGAAAGTGCCTTAGAGGTGTCCACTAGGAGATTCCTTTAAGGGATTTGAAGTACACTTGTAATACCATCATGGTTAACTTGAAAGTATCTCCTATGAGATGTCTTATAAGAAAAATTCACTCTTGTGCATGATTGAAAGGTATCTCCTAGGAGATACCTTGAATGTACCTATTGATGGGCATTTTGACACATATTACAAACATACTTCCCCTTCTCTTTCTCCTTTGAAACAAATGTTTGTGGATTCTTTTGCCCATTATATTATATTGGTTAATCCCATAATTTATTTTTCATTTGGTCATACCTTATTAGTTTAAGTGTGAGTTAATTTATACATTACAAAGATTTAATATGTATTTTGTATTATAGTTTAGAATTAACATTTGTTGATATACATTTAATCACTACTCAAACATTAAAAATTTCATGAACTAATGCAATATGCAACTTGAATTTTACAAAATATAAATATTTAAATCGTTTAAATTGCTTTGTAGAATGTCTTTAGGTGAAAAATGAATTCCCACACTTAAAAGGCAGAAGAAGGCCTCACTCGAAGAGAATTTAGATAGAGTATCATTTAAAATACCAACACTCAAACTAAATCCACATCAACATCTTCAATTTTATGGTGGTGACAAAATTCTTCTTATTGATTGGTATTTTGAATTATTTAGTCCACCAAACATGCATGTAGATAAATACTTATTTAGCACTACATCATCAAAATAATCTTCTTTGATTAGAATAATCCTTTCGTATGATAAGGATGAACTTGAAGATGCCCTTCAGTTCTAACTAGAAGTATGGAATGGAGAAGAGGGAATTCTTTGTCAAGATATAGCTAATTTTAGTAAATTTACACCCAACAAAATGGAATTAACAAAAATTAATGTATCTCCTTCTTGTGAAACATTTGGGTTTCATTTGAATAGTTATGATAACCTTCAAATGTTAGGGTTGATAGATAGAAATAATTTGATCATTAGAATACAACATATGTTGAAATAAAAACATGAACAAGGGGAAACAAATTATTCTACTTACCACCATGCAAACATGCATTTAAGATTCCCTACAGTCATTACAAAAAAAAAATTGAAAAAAGCAAGAAAAGTAAGGGAAACATATTTATATGCAAATTTGAAACAGGCCATACAAGTACTCACACCAGTGGAAAAAAATAAGATCAAACAAAAGGTTGGAACACTTTTGTTGACATAAACTTCTAATGAGACACACTGTGAATTCTATACATGGTATATTTCCTCTAGCAATTACACCTTGAACATTCCTATAGGGCTCTGTGAATTGGGAGATGTTAATATCAAAATAATAAATCTAAATGAAAGAGGGGTGAATGATATAATTCATTCATTTTTAAAACATAATGAGGTTATTATGAAGGATGCTTTGTTAATTCCTTTTGATCTAAGCAAACCTAAATGTATTATTGAATCAAAGGAAGTCCTAGAAGATATGATGGAGAAAAAAATTGTAAGGTTCAAAATTAAAGATGGCCAACTCACAATTACAGCACAATAGAAAATTCTTTCAGAGGAGGAATACAATTCACAATCATTGAGAAATAAATGTTCTATTAGAAGGGAAAGATTTCTAAAAACTTGTACTCCATTTTATATTGTGCATAAAATATGTAACCAATATAACAAATCCAATGAAACAATTTATAAGGATTCATTTTTAGAAAGATTTCAATCTGCACATGACCTTATCAAATTGAGAGGTTGGAAGAATCTTGAAATATGAAAAAAAAAGATGGAATAAATACATGAATAAGATATACACTTGTTCACACAAATTAATTGTTCAACACAACAACTCCAGGAGAGAAAATGCCTTCTTTTCATGGAAGAACCCATTTGGGGTTATTTTGATAAGGTGTTTGATTGATTTAAAAGTGGTATTTTACCTAGTTTAGATAAACAAGATTTAAATTTGATTGGTATAATAGTACTTAAAAATATTCAAGGGATTTCAAACAAATAAAAAATAAAACTAGCAAATTTATTAGAAAAAGGGTCTATTACCTTCTTGAAAACCCCTAGGTACAACAACATGGATAATTGGTGAAAAAAAGTGAAGCTAGAAAGTAACATATTATCAAAAATTGTAGATTATTTTAGTAACCATGATACGACACTACCACCAGACTAAATAATCACACCTTCAGAGATAATGGAGCATTATAAAAAATTTGTGAAAAGATTTTATGATTTATGTGTCCTGACTGAAGGTATATCAAAAAATAAAAAAGGCTGGAAATTATTATCTTGATATTCATTAATCATATTGAAAAATTATCTACATAATGATGGACATCAGCTTCCTAGGATAGATAAAAAAGTATTGAACTACCATTATAGGCTCCCATGTCTTTGGCCATCCATTTTAGATGATTTTAGTGAAACATTCATTCTTGGTCTTAACACCAATTTGATAACTATTGATTTTTTGAATCTCACTAAAGTTTTAAAGGAAGAACATCTTTGCCTATTTCTACAAGCATTGATTGAAAAATTTATTCTTAGGGCCTTTAATGTATTCATCATCCACAAATTATAACATTATTCTACCATGTAGACCTGTCTCAAGGATCTATGTGTTGGTGATTTCCATTTCATGCAAGATAAGGGTGTTATACTATGGGATCCAAATAGTTATGGATTTGATTGGATACATATTATAGGTATAAAAAAATTTCAAGATCCCACTCATTTTTAGCTACAAGTTTTTAGCCTCAATTCACAACAAAATAGATTAGAGGAAGGTTTTGATATCTACAAAGACGTACCAACATTTAAAATGATTAGTTCTCACAAAATAGGAAAGCCATTCAAAAATGAACTAGATAACATCTTTTGGGAGAAACTTATCTCTAATTTCAATGATTTGGATGCATATGGCGTGCAAGGGGTATATATAGGAGCTGGATTAGTGTGTGCTTATACAAAATTGGAAAAAAAATTATCTTACATTATAGAAACTGAAGAAAAAACAATTTTTAATGTTCAATTTCAAAATTGTTTGACAAATTTAGAGCAACCAATATAAGAACAACCACTTTGATCAATACTACTAGATGCATAAAAAAATTTAATTAATTTTATAATCATGCTTCATTTTCTAAATATAATATCTTAACAATATTTTGGTGTATGCTTTATTTTTCAAACCTAATAGCTTAGCAATATTTTGGTGTGTAGCACTATTGGCATTGCATGCAAGTGAAAAAACAATAATAATGGAAGATCATATCAATGAACATGATACATTGTAAGTTGTATAAGGTAACATAAGATCATGCATATTTTTTCAATTATATAATTTTTTATTTATCAATGATTCATAATACTGATAGAATATTTATTCATCTATTTATGTCTCAATTAAAATAGTTCACAACACATCTCTATAACTTTGTGTCTCCAACACAACCACCCATGAAACATCTCTATAAGTTGGTGCCTCCACAAAAACAACACAAGGTAAAACTCTACAAAAAGACACATTTTTAAAATACAAATATTAAATCAATTGATGACAAGAATTTTTAGTTACTACATTATTTAATACCTTACAAGGAATCAAGAACCAAAGTTTTAACAAAAGAGTGCACCCATACAAACTACAAAAGGGAAAACAAAAAGTGAAAACCCCTTTTAATAAATGTATAATTATACAATTTCATACGAGTCTAGGATATATGAATTATCTTTATTTATTTAAACATATTACAATTGAATTTTTCTTCATGGATAGGAGATTGTAGAAGACAATAAAATATATACTTGCATCAGCTTGGGATTTAGAAGTGTGGTTTCATTTTATTATTGTGTAAACTTGAATGTGGTTGTATTTACCCATTAAAATGTTGTTTACATGTTTAATTTACCAATAGTTTTTAGTTTGATGTGTTTTATTAGAAGTATATGAATTGGGTTCAAATATTAAGGTGTATATTCATTTGAATTTAGTGATAGTGAACTTGGATTAGAAGAGTAAATCATATTTTGTTTGTTGTGATGGGTTGCATAAACATATAAATATGTATTGGTATGCATAAGAACAGTTGATACTTTTATTACTCTAATAATATAGATGTTGGTTGATCAATGGTAAATTCCTATCAACATCTATGAGAAATGATTTATGGTAAAATGGCACTATTTCAGAATATGATAAAGTCATGGTCAAGTTATAAGGATTCAATATGAACTTTTATATGCATATGTATGTTACAAAACTAGTAATAGAAATGGTACATGCGTATATAATGAGTATTATAGTTATAATGTGCCTGAGCATGCATTTATTTTTATATGTGTTTTAAATATGAATCTTTATAAGAGTTAAATAAGTGCAAAAAAATGAATAAAATGAAATGCATTATGCTTTTATGTTATAATAAGAAATGCAAATCAAAATCACATCAACGACCAATCTAGTAACATGTAAAACATTTTATTAGTAATATGTGAAACATTTTCTTAAAAAAAATTCATGTTATATTTATTATAATATAATATTGTTAATATATGAATCTTTTTTTTAACAAATTGCAAACATTCAAAGGAGCAGTTAAAACCAACTTCTAAAAAACTATTGATTTTAGGATTGGATGACTTAATATTATTTATTGTGCATAAAATAAAAGATATGAAAATGAATGATATGGGAAAAAAATAAGATTATAAAATATAAAATATGTCATATTACATTCGAGATGATTCCAAAGAAATTTTGAAGGTGGCATTGTAGTCTTTTTCTCATGTTAACATTTGGTCAATGATAGAGGACAATCATTTGAGGATACTCATTCAAGCCATGGGTTACATAAGTTCCAATTTAACATTTGTTTGGTGAAAAATATATTCTAATACATTCAATATAAACATAAAAAATTAGATGAATTTATTTCTAAAGGGACCTTCAGAGATGATTTTCCAATTGCCAACATGTTGTTCATTGATTGTAATTCTTAGAATTGTGTTACAAATCAAAAATTGAAAATGAGTTATGTTACATCAAGTAGATATACTAGAAATGGAAGTCAGAAAGATGAAAAGGATTGGAGAATAAAAATTATTTCAATCATCACATTCTTGGGAGAAAGCAAGAAATCCATGCCAGTAAATGTGAACCAATGTTTAGAAAGATGTAACTTCACCTAATTCTTTCAAGTGTATTTATTGATTATAAACTATAATTATAGTAATAAACATTATCATCAATTTCATACAAATCAATTCTAAATTATTTAAAATATAGTTCAATTAATTTAAAAATAATCTATTCTAATTTAGAATTACTTTGATCTAGTTAACTGCAATTTGATTTATAGTGGGAGATTCCTTGAAATTATTGAATTAGTATATTAAAACTTGCTCATGAAGATATTCCCAATGAACAATAAAAAAAGGTCAAGATATTTTATCATGTAGATGAACTATATTGCTTAATATGTTTTCATCCATAATTTGTCCAGTCAAATGGTGCCATGTGTCCCAATAATGAAAGCTACTTTAAAGAATCAATTATTGGTATGAAGGCCCAGAAGGTTGCCACGAGTTTGAAACAGTCCAATCTATTCAAAATGATATGATCCTAAATGGTTTTAAATAATTCAATTTATTTGGAATATATAAAACATATTTATGGAGAAAATATTCTCTATCCACTTTAGTGGGTATAATTTTAAATTATTTAAAATAGCCCAATTTAATCGAAATGATCCAATAATGCTCAAATGGTTAGAAACAGTCTAATTTATTTAGAATAAACAAGATTTATTTTTGGAGAAAATCTTCTTCACTCTAGGTATAAGTCTAAATTATTTAAAATAGCCCTATTTATTCAAAATGATCTATGCCCAAATGCTTTGAAACAATCCAATTTATTTTGAATATAACAAATTTATTTTTGGAGAAAATTATCTTCACTCTACTTTAGTGGGTACAAGTCCATTTTATTTAAAATAGCCCAAGTTATTTGAGATTATCTATGCCCAAATGGTTTTAAACACTCCAATTTATTTTGAATATAGGAAATTTATTTTTTGAAGAAAGTTTTCTCCACTCCACTTTAGTGGGTATAAGTCCAAATTATTCAAAATAGTCCAGTTCATTCAAAATTATCTATATCTAAATGGTTTTGAAATAGTCCAGTTTATTTGAAACATAAGAAAATTATTTTTGGAGAAAATTTTCTCCACTCCACTTTAGTGGGTATAAGTTCATATTATTCAAAATAATCTAATTCATTCAAAATTATCTATGCCCAAATGGTTTGAAATAGTCTATTTTATTTGGAACATGAGAAAATTGTTTTTGGAGAAAATTCTCTCGACTCTACTTTAGTGGGTATAAGTCCAAATTATTCAAAATAGTCCATGTAACTTGTCCAATTCCTTTTCCCAAGCAAGTCTCTGCTTCTCTTCAAGCTCCAATGCCTTATTGATGTCCTCCTCACTCAATAACATTTTATTCTAAGCCACTCTTTTCTCCATGACTATTTGTGAAGGTGGTGTGGAGGCTTCTACATAAGATGTGGGGCTTGCCAATTCCTATATTTCTAGAAGCATGATGGGCATGCCACTTTGTAGGGATTCCTACACATTCTTGGCACTTGGATTCTCTTCTCCTTCTTTTATCTACAGGGCATAGTTTCCTGCTTGGCCTTCTTCAGTTTCCTCCTTTATTATGGGCATTAGGGTCACCTCTTTCTCTATCTCCACAAGAGTTATAGTAGGGAATGTAATAGGTTCCTTATTCTTTTTCTTGTTCTTCTTGATGGAAAAATCACTCTCTTACATGAAGGTCATGCACTTCTTTTGAGTAGGGGGAATAATTGTCTTTTCAAAGGAAATCCTTAATTGAATGTGCTCCATGATTTATTCTAGATTCTCACCCCATTTTCTTTGGGGTGTCTTTTCCTATAGCTTTGACAAGGTCTTCCCTTCATCACTAACTAGGAGGGGAAATCATCATCCTTTCTAGGGTCACTACCCTTCTTGTGTGGCTTCATTTCATAGTAGAGGTTAAATATCATACCATTTATTTTCACCCTATGGATGGGATGGATGTCTATCCTATCAATATCATATTCCTCATATTTGGTGGCCTTGTCTCTATGGTGAAAAAACTAATGCCTCATCTTACTTTTGTCTTGATCTATGGTCTTGATTGGGATCTCAAGTTATTGTTCATTAGGGATTATCCTTAGCACTACCATGAAATACTTGGTTGATAATGCATAAGGTAACTAAATACATCATAATATCTTCCCATTCATGAGAGCCAGGTGCACCACATAGAAGTGATGCATCATGGCAAAGGTTTCCATTTCCACTAGTTTTTGGGGAAGTTTCTAAGGAATGCACCATTCCTTCCCAAAGGCTTTTATGTAATTATCACACCACCCTTGTACTTTTGTCTTATACTTATATAAAAATTTGGGTGGGCAGATGAATTCTTGGTACTTCATTATAAGGGACTCATGGTTGGGTGGAAACATCCATAGGTGATCATCATCATTGTCTAACACACATATCTCCTCCATTACTATCAAAATAAACATATAGTCCCATCAAAGTTTTCACATGCTCAATGGGACTCTTGCATGTTTTTAACTATCTCATTAGAAATGGACTTGGAGATGTTGAATTTCACACCTTTCACCAAGTGGTGGGAAATGCACAAGAAGGTCTTGCTAATGTCAAACCACTGACCACCAGGGCATAGTTTGGTGCTAACAAGGTATACCACTACCCTTATGTCAAGGTTTTAGATGTCATTAATGGGGAGCACAAACCCTAACTTATATTATCTCAAGATATTTGTGACCCTTTCAACCTCCACGTCAATCTCCATCATCTCATGGATGTCTACCCCTATATCGAGTAACCCCATCATTCTACTAATGAGTCTCACTAAGATCCTTATGCACCATCCTCTAAAGTAAAAATGGTTACCATATACACATGAGAGGATTAATTACACCAAGTATTCCATCCTGATAAATCTTGACATCTTAAATAGTTGTGTGACACCCATGGTTGCCAATTTATCTATGATGGAGACATCAAAGAGTGTGGCACCCACCTTTAACTTCTTCCCCATGTCTACCATCCAATCCTAGTTTAACTCTTATGCATTACTTCTTGTTTGGTTGTTGTAATCATTTAGTTTACACATGTGTGAAAATGATACCCACTTTTCCCACACCATGACCTATAGGGGGTATTGTATTTCTCTATAGGAGATATTTGTGCTCACTTCTAGATCTACTTCAGTGATGCTCACAACTTCCACCATCTATGTATTCAATTTTGTAGTGGTTACTTCCCTCATCACCCATGATTTATTCACATAATTTTACACATATGGCATTCCTATTCATAGACTTTTCTTTCCCATCATAAATATATTATTGTTGAAGTGTAGTTGGTTAATTCTACCAAAGCCTGAATCATGCTTGGCAGTTTTTCATAGTCATGGGAAATGTGACTGTGCATTTAGCTTTTGAGATTCCTTCCCTATTAA